>JAUMJJ010000597.1:0-145547 GCA_033556795.1 Tapera naevia | reverse complement strand
GGTCGTCACGCCCTGAAGAACCGGGGGGCGGACACGGGAGGGGCTGCGAGAGGACGGGGCGGGGGGGGGAGAGGGGGGGTGTCCGGTCAATGTGTCAGGAGGGCTCCGAGGGGGGGAATGAGGGAGGCACCGGGACTGGAGGGGTTTGGGCAGGGGATTGGGGGTCCAGTTACCGGGACTGGGGATGGTTGGAGGGATGGGGGGAATGAGGGTCTGGTCACCGGGACTGGGGGCGCTTTGCGGGGAGGAATGGGGATCCGGTCACCGGAACTCGGGGGGGGCTTTAGAGGTGGTGTTATGGTCACTGGTGCTGGGGGGGCTGCGGGGGGGGGCGTGGGGATGGGAGGGAAGTGGGGGTCACCGGGACTGGAGGGTCCTTGATGGGGGTCCGGTCACTGGGACCGGGGGTCCTTTGCAGGGTGGGGGAATGGGAGAGTCCGGTCACTGGGACGTAGTGGTGTCACTGGGACACCTAGTGGTGTCCCCCAGGGATCGGTATTGGGTCCAGTCCTGTTTAATATCCTTATTGACGATTTGGATGAGGGGATTGAGTCCATCATCAGCAAATTTGCAGATGATACCAAGCTGGGAGGAAGGGTTGATCTGCTAGAGGGTAGGATGGCCCTGCAGAGGGACCTGGACACACTGGAGAGCTGGGCTGATTCCAATGGGATGATGTTTAATAAGTCCAAATGTCAGGTACTTCATTTTGGACACAACAATCCCATGCAGAGCTCCAGACTGGGGACAGAGTGGCTGGAGAGGAGTCAGGCAGAAAGGGACCTGGGAGTGCTGGTGGCCAGGAAGCTCACCATGAGCCAGCAGTGTGCCCAGGTGGCCAAGAAGGCCAATGGCATCCTGGCCTGCATCAGGAATAGTGTGGCCAGCAGGACCAGAGGAGTTATCGTCCCCCTGTCCTCGGCACTGGTCAGGCCTCACCTTGAATACTGTGTCCAGTTCTGGGCCCCCCAGTTTGGGAAAGATGTCAGGATGCTGGAGAGTGTCCAGAGGAGGGCAATGAAGATGGGGAAGGGGCTGGAGCACAAGCCCTACGAGGAGAGACTGAGGGAGTTGGGGCTGTTTAGTCTGGAGAAGAGGAGGCTCAGGGGAGACCTCATTGCTCTCTGCAACTCCCTCAAAGGAGGCTGGAGTCGGGCAGGGGTTGGTCTCTTCTCTCAGGGACAGAACTGGAGGGCAGGGACTCAAGCTTGGTCAGGGAAAGGTTGGACTTGATGTGAGGAAAAAGTTCTTCACTGAAAGGGTGATTGGCCATTGGAATGAGCACCCAGGGAGGGGGTGGAGTCACCAGGTGTTTAAGGGGAGACTGGATGAGGCACTGAGTGCCATGGGTTAGATGATGGGTTGGTGTTGGTGTTGGGTTATAGGTTGGACTTGATGATCTCAGAGGTCCTTTCCAACCTTGTGATACTGTGACACTGTGATACTGTGATACTGTCTTTGGAAGAGGTGGCTCCGGTCACCAGGATTGGGGATGTCGGGAAAAGGGTGTCCCCCGGTGCCCGTCCACCCCGTTCCCGCCAGGGGGCGCTCGCGCACCGGTTGGGGGGGCGGTGCCGGAAGAGTTCGAGGGGGGGCGGGGGGGGGGAGGAGGGGGCTCGGCGGGGCCATGGGAGCCTTCATCCCCATCCTCATCCTCCTCCTCCTCCTGCCCGGGACCGCCAGAGCCGCGGCGGTGAGGGAGGGGGCAACTGAGTCACGGGGTGCCGGGGGGGGGCTCGGGGCGGAGGGGTCCGGAACGGGGCAGTGGTCAGAGGGTGCTGGGGTGGGGGGTAAGAGGGGGGCTTGGGAGGGAGTCGTGGGGTTCCTGGGGGTCTCCCGGGGAGGGGGCCGGGGGTGTCTGAGTCGTGGGGCTCTGGGGTTGGAAGGGGTCCCGGACACAAGCGCCGGGGGCTTTGGGGTGCCCGGGATTGGGGGGTGAGAAGTGTCCGGGAGTCCGGTGGTCTTGGGGTGCCCGGGACACGAGTGGCGAGGGTCAGAGGTATTTGGGGGGGGGGGGGGGGCTCTGGGGGAGTCGGGGATCGAGGGGTCTGGGATGGGAGGCTTTGAGGGGGCCCAGGGGTCGGGGGGTGCCCCGGACACGAGTGCTGGGAGTCGGAGGATGCCCGGGGCTTTTGGGGTGCCCGAGGGTCTGGGGGTGCTGGTGATCTTGAGGTGGGTGACTCGAGGGGTGCCTGGGGGTCGAGGAGTCCGGAGGTCTCGGGGTGCTGGAGTTGAGGGGTGCTAGGGAACTTCTGGGGTGTCGAAGGTCTTGGGGTGCCCGGGACACGAGTTTGAGGGGTGCTGGGGTTCAGAGAGTGTCCGGGTCAAGGGCTGCCTGGATCTGGAGGTCCCAGAGCCGTCCAGCCCCTGACACCCCGGCTCCCCCGCAGGTTTGTGGGCGCTGCCCGGGTTCCCCCCAGAACGGCTCCCTCGTGGCCCAATTCTGCGAGTCCCGGGGTGACACCGAGATCTGGGGGCGCTGCTGCTGGGAGCGGGGCGCACCCCCGCAGCGGGTCCTGGGGTACGGAGGCACGGGGCGGGTGGGGGGAAATGGGCCGGGGGATGCATGGGGGACTGGGCGTGGGTTTGGGGGTACAGGGGTGCCAGGCATAGGGGGTGATGGGGGGGGAGCGGAATTGGCAGGGGTTGCATGGGGGACTGGGCATGAGTTTGGGGGTACGGGGGTGCCAGGCACAGGGGGTGACAGGAGAGGCACACAGGCTGGTAATGTGAGGGGTGACAGGGGGTGTGGGGGGGCACGGGGGCCACACAGGGTGAGGGTGATGAGAAGGGTGCAGGGGGACATGAGGGGGTGCAGGATGGGGAGTGTGGGGGGTGACAGGGGGTTTGGGGAACATGGGGGGGCACAGGATAGGAGGGTGGGGGATGCCAGGCACAGGGTGTGCTGGGGAGGGGGCACACAGGATGGGGGTGCCCAGAGTGACAGGGGGAGTGGGGGGGTATGGACAGGGGGGAGATGTGCAGGGTAGGGGTGTTGGGGGTGACAGACACAGGGGATGTGGGGGATCATAGGGGACACACAGCATGGGAGTGCAGGGGTCCCCCCCCAGCCACTGTGTCCCCCCCCAGGCTGGACCTGAGCAACTGCTCCCTGCGCTCCCTCCCCCTGGGGCTGGATGAGGCTGCAGCCGCCATCGTCCTGTGAGTCCCAGGGACCCCCCCGGACCCTCCAGTGCCCCCTCCAGTGCCCCCGATCAGGGACTGGGTCCCACAGGGCCCTGTGCCCTGGACCCCTGCCTCACTGCTCCCCATCTTTCCCCCACTGTCCCCAGCATCCCACCGAGCACCCAGCACCCTGACATCCCCAGCCCCCTCCACTGTCCTTGGATCCCCCCAGCACCCCAACATCCCCAGCCCCCTCCACTATCTTTGGTTCCCCCCAGCACCTCAACGTCCCTAGCACCCCACCATCCCAGAGCCCGAACATCCCAACATCTTGCACCCCAACACCCCCACCATCCCCAGCACCCCGACGTCATGTCTGCCATCCCCAGACCCCATCATCCTCAGGGCCCCCAGCATTTTACTGTCCCTGCCCCCCAGCACCCTAACATCTCACCCCATCCCCCCCACCTCGACCTCTGACACCCCACTGAGTCCCCCTACCCCCCTGCAGGTATCCCCTGGGGTGCAGCCTAGCCTCAGGCACTGATGGGGTGCAGAGAGGGGACCTCCACCCCATCCCAGCCCTGGGGGGACCATGGGGTGCAGAGTGGGGATCCCCACGCTGTCCCACAGCTCTGGGGACCCCCACATGGTGCTGAGGGGTCGACGGGTCCCACTGTTTTAGGGACTTGACAGAGAACCCCCTGACGGCCCTACCCGATGGCGCCTTGGGGGGCTTCACTGACCTGCAGCAACTGTGAGTGGGAGGGGAATGGGGGTCCCATGTGGGGCTGGCAAGAGGGCTGGGGGTGCGATGTGGGGCTGGGGGTCCAATCCGATGTGATACGAGGGGGGGGGGGGGGGTGAAGGATCCAATGCAGTGCTGGGGAGGGGGCTGGGATCCAGTCCTGTGCTGGTGCTGAGCTCCTCTCTGCCCATGGAGCTGGATTGTCCAGTGCTGAGGTGGGTGCAGAGTCTGATGTGGTGCCAGGGGAGTGGGCTCTGGGGTCCGATGCAGTAGTGGGGAGGGGGCTGGGGCTCTGATCCCGTGCTGGTGCTGAGCTCTTCCCCGCACCGCCGTGCCCCTGGCTCTGGATTGCTGTGGCAGGAGCAGCTGATGGGAGTAGTGGGGAGAGGGCTGAAGTGTCCATGAGATACTGGGGAGGGGTTGGGGGTCCAATCCTACGCTGGTGCTGAGCTCCACAGTGCTGTGCCCCTGGCTGTGGATTGCCCCAGTGGGAGCAGGGAGTGGGAGAACTGGGGTGGGGGGTCGGATCCGATGTGATGCTGGGGTGGTGGGGGCTCAGGATCCAATGTGGTGCTGTGGAGGAGCTGGGGTTCGATCCTGCTCTGGTGCTGAGCTCCTCTCCACAGTGCTGTGCCCCTGGCTCTGGATTGCCCCGGTGGCAGCAGCGCGTGGGACGCGGTGACACCTCTCGGGCACAGCCGCCTGTGCCAGGGCCAGCGGAACCCCTGCAACAGCTCCAGGGAGCTTGGTACGAGGGGGCTCGGGGGGTGTCCTGGCGGGGTGGGGGGGGGGCTGGTGCTGTGCTGAACCCCCCCTCTGCCCCCCCCCAGCCTGGCCGTGCCCCGAGAATTCTGCCTGCGTGCCCGATGGTCCTGGGCTGGTGCTGTGCCGCTGCCAGAGCCCCTTCCATGAGTACAAGTGCCTGCGTGAGGTGAGGAGGAGTGCCCCCCCAAGCCCCCCTGGGTGGGTTTGGGGGTGCTGCACCCCTCACCACTTCCCCCCCCTGCCCAGGGCACCTTCCCCTCACTGCTGTTCGGAGGGACCCTCGGCGCCGTCACCGTGGGCCTGGCACTGCTGCTCTGGGGTACCCAGCGTCGCAAGGCCAGCACCCCCTGAGGAGGGGGGGGTCTGGGGTCCTGGAGGCGGGGGGGGTTGTTGGTTCAGGGGTTCCCAGATGCGGGAACTCAGGGTGCAGGGGTCCCTGGGGATGGGGAGCTCTGGAAACAGGAGGTCCCTGGGTGGGTGGGCTCAGGGTGTGGGGGTCCCTGAATGTGGGGGAGCCCTGACTGCAGGGGGATTATGATGCAGGGGCACCCTAAATGGAGGAGTTCTGGGTGTGGGGGTCCCCGGGTACAGAGATATCTGAGTGCAGAGATTCTTGGCTGTGGGGAGCCCTGGGGTTGGGGTCTGTGGGTGCAGGGACCACTGAGTGCTCAGGGTGTGGGGGTCAGGATGCGAGGGGGTCTCTGGGTGCAGGGAGTCTGTGGGTGTCGGGGTCCATCGATGCAAGGGGGCTCAGGGTGCAGGGACCCCTGAGTGCTGGGGTACCTGTATGCCAGGGGCTCCGTGTGTAGATGTCCCTGGGCACTGGGGGTCCCTGGGTGCAGAGGGAGCTCGGATGTGGGGATCCCTTTGCATTGGGGGTCTCTGGGTGCAGGGGGGGCTCGGGGTGCAGAGGTCCCTGGGCATTGGGGGACCCTTGGTGCAGGGGGAGCTCAGGATGCGGGGGTGCCTGGGCATTGGGGGTCCCTGGGGTGGAGATCCCTGCGTGTTGGATGTTCAGGGGGTGGGGATCCCTGGGGGGAGGGGGGTGGGGGGCTCTGAGTGCAGGGAGACCTGGGCATTGGGGGTCCCCTGGATACAGGGGATCCCTGTGTGTGTGTGTGATCAATGCAAGTGATGAATAAAACCTGAGGCCCCCTCTTGGTGTGCTCTCTCGACTGCTTCCGTGGGCAGCGCGAGCTCCTCGGGACGCTGTGGGGAGCGGGAACCGGGGTGGGGGTGGCGAGAGGCAGCTCCCACCGCGCCGAGAGCCCCGGGCCCGGAGCCGTGCGGGGCGGGGAGCTCGGGGACACCGGGACAGGGACCGGCACTAGGACCCAGCGGGGCGCAACGGGAATCTGAGGGGCGGGGCCTAAGGGGAAGGGGCGTGTTTAAGCGGAAGGGGGCCTTGTCGGCAGATTCGGCAGGGGGCGGGGCCATGCAAATTTAGCCGGTGCTGGCAGAGCGGCTCTGAGGCGGCAGGGGGCGTGTCCATGCAAATGAGACACCGCGAGCGGCACCACGGGACACAGCCCGCACAAACCGCACCGCCGGCTGCGGGTGGGACGACACCTGCGGGAGCGCTGCCGGGCGGTACAACGTGCGGAGAAGCCGCGCAGTTGTAGTGGAGGGGTTGTTGGGGCTGGTGTTGGGGTCCCCGTGATCTCGGAGCGGGCGGAGCGGCGGGGGCCGCGCGGGGCGGGGTGAGCAGCTCATACTTACCTGGCAGGGGAGACACCATGATCACGCAGGTGGTTTTCCCAGGGCGAGGCTCATCCCTTGCACTCCGGGTGTGCTGACCCCTGCGATTTCCCCAAATGCGGGAAACTCGACTGCATAATTTGTGGTAGTGGGGGACTGCGTTCGCGCTCTCCCCTGGCTGTGCGGGTTAAAGATAGAGCTCAGTGCGAAGGTGAGGGATGAGATGCGGTGTTGCAGCACCGAACGCCTCTGCCCAAGTGCGTGGGTCCTTCACGCTGTGCAGACTCCGGTCTCTCACAGCAGAGACCCCGCAGGTCCCGGCGGTCACTCCCTCCCCCCGCCCCTTCCCCTCAGCTCTTTCATTCATTCAAAGTACAAAGAACCACAGTCCAAAGGTTTCATTGTTATCTCGCAGGGTTCTCATTTCCAGGCTCCCGGGCACTTCAACCTGATCCCTTTCACCTGATCCCTTTCACGTCTCCAGCTCAGGACCCTTCCCAGATTCCCTCCCTTCTTTCCCAGCTGCAGCTTTTGGCCTCCAGTGTCTTCTTCTCCCACACTGGGAGCAGCGAAGACCTGGACTGAGAAGGGTGCGGGGTCCGAGCCTCACGGGGGAACAAAAGCCCCTGCACCTGCCCAACCTTGGTTCCTGCGATCGCGCCAACGAGAGGAGCAGGTGAGGAGGGGACCCCGGGGAAGCCAGGGATTCCGTGGTTAAAGCCTGGCAACAGTGCAGAAGCATTTGGATGGTGCACCCAGAGACACGGTGTTGGTACTCGGTAAATGCCGGCAAATCAACTCTCCGAGGCTCATTTGGACTTTTAGAAAGCAGCTCCTTTATCGCAGGGCTGGGCACATGAGGGAGTCATAGAATCCTTCCATGGTTTGGGTTGGAAGGGGCCTTAAAGCCCTCCCAGTCCCACACCCTGCCATAGGCAGGGACACCTCCCACTAGGTCAGGGAGGTCCAAGCCCCATCCAGCTTGGACACCTCCAGGGATGGGGCAGCCACAAGATCCCTGGGCAACCTGGGCCAGGGCATCCCCACCCTCATCCCTAATGAGGATAAGGATGTCCCTCAGGGGATCCTCAAACACTCACACTCTCCCGATCCGATAGCTCTCTCCTTGTTTCATCACGGGTGTTCAGCTTTGAGCTGATTAATTACCGAGTTCATTGTTATCCAAGGCCAAGTGTCTGCATCCCTGAGCAGAGGCCGGAGTGTTGATAGGAGATACTGAGTGTCTGCACCTCCGGGCGGGTGTCGGGGTGTTTGTAGGGGATATTGAGTGTCTGCACCTCCGGGCGGGTGTCGGGGTGTTTGTAGGGGATACCAAGTCTCTGCTCTCTGGGATCAGGATGTCTGCAGTAAACAAACGAGGTGCAAAACTCATCTTCATTGTTCCCATCGCTGCTTCCAAGCTCCCGGTCAGCTCATCCTGTCTCACGTCTCCAGCTCAGGGCCCTTCCCAGACTCCCTGGCTCCTTTCGCAGCTGCTGCTTTTGGCCTTCGATGCCTTTTCCTCCTGCACTGGGAGCGGTGGAACCCGATGCTGAGCTGGGTGTGGGGTGGGGGCGGTGGGGCGGGGTCCGAGCCCCGCGGGGCGAAGGCGGGAGCCGGGGGAGCAGAAGGACCTGCAGCGCCCCCAACTCTGTCCCCGCGATCGCGCCGGCGGGGGGAGCAGAACCCATGGGAGCCGGGGGATCAAACCCAGGATGGGAACTGGGCGGTGATGGGAGAAACAGGGAACGCCCCGGCCTGGGGACACCGCGTGCGGGTGCTGCGGCGCTGGGCACCGGGGCTGCGGCACCGGCCCGAGGGTCCCTTTGGTACGAGAAGTCGCTACCATGGAAAAAGTGAAACATTTGGATTGAAGCTAAAGGTTCATCTCAGCATTTTTGAAAGTCAGACCATGTCCCCCTCAGAGCTGGGGTTCTATAGGGTGTATTTTCTTCCAGCAGCGTTTTTGCAGACTCTGCTCTTTGAGAAATGATAACATTTCATCTCAATTACGGTCTGTGCGGAGCAGAGGCGTCTCCTGCTCCCATCACCTCTGTTCGCAGCCTTTCCCTGGCTGAAAGGCGAGCTCAGGCAGAGCCGGCTCCGAAGCTCCAACGGGCAGAGATTTGGCTGCTGTGAAGTTCACGTCAGCATTAAAACGAGTCCTTGGGAAGGGGCAGAATCCGCGGCGATCGGTGGGAGAATCCGCCCGCGTGTGAGTGGGAAATCTCTTCTGCCCCAGCTCGTGTCTCACCATTGATGGAACCGCTCCCTCTCGTGCCCCGCGCTGGGATAACGGAGCCGCTTCCTGGAACTCCAAACGGGCTCTGGGAGAGTTCATTCGCCCGCAGTTGCGGGGCCGCCTTCCCCTGCGCTGGGAGCGCAGCCCCGGGCACCAGCGGCGGCGGCACCGCGGAGAAACACCGGGGGAAGCAGCGGCGACCGATGCGGAGAGCACGGCGGGGAAACACCCTCACCGCGGGTTGGTCTGAGCTCTGTCTTTGCACCCGCACAGCCAGGGGAGAGCGCGAACGCAGTCCCCCACTACCACAAATTATGCAGTCGAGTTTCCCGCATTTGGGGAAATCGCAGGGGTCAGCACACCCGGAGTGCAAGGGATGAGCCTCGCCCTGGGAAAACCACCTGCGTGATCATGGTGTCTCCCCTGCCAGGTAAGTATGAGCTGCTCACCCCGCCCCGCGCGGCCCCCGCCGCTCCGCCCGCTCCGAGATCACGGGGACTCCAAGGCCAACATCCCCTCCGTCCCCAGGGTTCGCCCCCGCCCCACGTTGTGCCGCCCCGCAGCGCCCACGCAGAGCGATCCGCGCTTCCCCGCCCCTTTCACCACGCTTTCGCTCGTCTCGCGGGGAGGGGGCGTGGTCTATCGGGGAGGAGGCGTGGTCATGCAAATAGCGCCGCTGCCAGCAGAGCTGCTGCGGGGCTGCAGGGGGCGGGGCCTGACCTGGCAGGGGGAGGAGCCCATGCAAATGAGGGCCCGCGCGGGGCACCACGGTTCCCACCCGCCACGCGGCACCGCCGCCTGCAGGACGGGCTCTGCGTGGGCGCTGCGGGGCGGCACAACGTGGGGCGGGGGCGAACCCTGGGGACGGGAGGTTGATGGGTGGGGGGGGTGAATTGTGAGTCCCCGTGATCTCGGAGCGAGCGGAGCGGCGGGGGCCGCGCGGGGCGGGGTGAGCAGCTCATACTTACCTGGCAGGGGAGACACCATGATCACGCAGGTGGTTTTCCCAGGGCGAGGCTCATCCCTTGCACTCCGGGTGTGCTGACCCCTGCGATTTCCCCAAATGCGGGAAACTCGACTGCATAATTTGTGGTAGTGGGGGACTGCGTTCGCGCTCTCCCCTGGCTGTGCCGGTGCAAAGACAGAGCTCAACAACGTTATTGAAAAATCTCCGGTTTGAGTTATTCCCGGTATTTCTATTCCCACCTCTATGAGTATCTCAAGCCGCGCAGATCCCGGTTCCCCCGGAGCAGAGGCCCCGCAGGTCCCGGCGGTCACTCCCTCCCCCCGCCCCTTCCCCTCAGCTCTTTCATTCATTCAAAGAAGAACCACAGTCCAAAGGTTTCATTGTTATCTCTCAGGGTTCCTCTTTCCAGGCTCCCTTCAGTTCACCCCCATCCCCTTCACGTCTCCAACTCAGGGCCCTTCCCAGGCTCCCTCGGTTCTTTCCCAGCTGCAGCTTTTCACAGTATCACACGGTTGGAAAGGACCTCTGAGATCATCAAGTCCAACCTATAACCCAACACCAACACCAACCCATCATCTACCCCATGGCACTCAGTGCCTCATCCAGTCTCCCCTTAAACACCTACAGGGGCGGTGACTCCACCCCCTCCCTGGGTGCTCATTCCAATGACCAATCACCCTTTCAGTGAAGAACTTTTTCCTCACATCAAGTCCAACCTTTCCCTGACCAAGCTTGAGTCCCTGCCCTCTGGTTCTGTCCCTGGTCACCTGAGAGAAGAGACCAACCCCTGCCCGACTCCAGCCTCCTTTGTGGGAGTTGCAGAGAGCAATGAGGTCTCCCCTGAGCCTCCTCTTCTCCAGACTAAACAGCCCCAACTCCCTCAGTCTCTCCTCGTAGGGCTTGTGCTCCAGCCCCTTCCCCATCTTCGTTGCCCTCCTCTGGACACTCTCCAGCATCCTGACATCTTTCCCAAACTGGGGGGCCCAGAACTGGACACAATATTCAAGGTGAGGCCTGACCAGTGCCGAGTACAGGGGGACGATAACTCCTCTGGTCCTGCTGGCCACACTATTCCTGATGCAAGCCAGGATGCCATTGGCCTTCTTGGCCACCTGGGCACACTGCTGGCTCATGGGGAGCTTCCTGGCCACCAGCACTCCCAGGTCCTTTTCTGCCTGACTACTCTCCAGCCACTCTGTCCCCAGTCTTTTGGTCTCCAATGTCTTCTTCTCCCACACCCGGAGCAGCAACGGCCCGGGCTGAGCTGGGTGTGGGGTCCCAGCCCCGCGGGGGTTCCGTTCTGCAGGAGCCGTGGGAACCAAAGCCCCCGTGTTACCCCTGCCTTGATCCCTGCGGTAGCAGCAGCCAAGGACCTGGCAGGAGCTGGGGGTTCAGGGGTTAAAGCCTGGACACGTTCCAGAAGCATTTGGATGATGCACTCAGACACCCAGTGTTGATACCAAAATATCCAGCGAATCAACTCTCTAAGACTCAGTTTGGAGGTTCAGAAAGCAGCTCCTTCATCGCCGCGCTGGGCACATGAGGGAATCATAGAACCATGGATTGTTTTGGGTTGGAATGGGTCTCAAAGTCCATCCAGTTCCCAGCCTCTGCCATGGGCAAGGACACCTCCCATTGGATCAGAGGGCTCCAAGCCCCATCCAACCTGGCCTTAGAAAACTGCAGGGATGGGGTAGCCACCACTGCTCTGGGCAACCTGGGCCAGGGCCTCCCCACCCTTATTATGAAGAATATCTTCCTAATGCCTAATCTCAATCTCCCCCCTTCCAATTTAAAGCTGTTCCCCTTGTCCTAGCACTCCAGGCCCTTGGAAAGAGCCCCTCCCCACCCTTCCTGGAGCCCGTTCAGGTACTGAAGCTCTAAGGTCCCCCGCAGCCTTCTCTTCTCCAGCCTGAACAGCCCCAACTCTCCCACCCTGTCCTCACACCAGAGGTTCTCCAGCCCTTGGATCATCTCCGTGGCCTCCTCTGGACTCACTCCAACAGCTCCAGGTCCTTCCTGTGCTCAGGACTCCAGAGGTGGTCCCAGGGCTCCAGGTGGGGTCTCCCCAGAGCGCAGCAGAGGGGCAGAATCCTCTCTCCTCTGCTCTCTCTCTCTGCTCCCCTCTGCTCCCACTCTTTGGGTTCTCCAACCCTTTGATCATTTTCGTGGCCTCCTCTGGACCCCTCCCAACAGTTCCATCTCCTTCCTGCGTTGGTGATTCCACACCTGGACATGGGACTCCAAGCAGGGTCTCCCCAGAGCAGAGCAGAGGAGGGGAATCCAATTCCTCACCCTGTAGGAATGATTCCATCAATCATGTGTAACGAGACAAGAGCTGGGACAAAAGATATATCCAACTTAAACACATCTGTATAAATTCTCCCATCAGCCCAGTAGATTCTGCTTTCCAAGGACTAATCTTAATTTATTTATCAACATCACAACAGCCAAGTCTCTACCCAGTGGAGCTTTGCAGCCAGTTCTATGTCTGCCCTTGCATCCTTACATAAGGAAAGGGGTATTATCTGGGAACAGCACTATTTGAAAAAACAACCTATCAGAATAGTGTGTGGCTGCCTAACTTTCAAAAAAATCCTGTCATTCAGTGTTTAGCTGAAGTTAGAAAACCAATTCTACAGAAAACCAGCTCTACTGGAAATATTCCACTAAAACCCACTTCTTACTTCAAAGCCCTCCTTTTCTTGTTGGACCTTTGGTTCTTTTCTAAAGGTCCACACCACCGTTCTCACCAGATTTGAGTAAGGGAGAATAACACAAACTTTGTTAATCTATCTCTATTCAAGAAATACAATCCTTTCCAAAAATATGCTTTTCTAAATGAACTTAATACTAGAAAGAAAATCCCTATTATGGCAGCGATTAAACACTAAAATCCATAACAAGGAAGAAACCCACCCATGTTGGGGCTGTCCTGTGCAGGGACAGGAGATGGACTTGGTGATCCTTGTGGGTCCCTTCCAACTCAGGTCATTCTGATGCATGTTAAAGATGCAGCACAAAAGCGTTGAGATAGGTAAATTGTTTAAGTTTAAGCAAAATATATTAAGTCTATAGACTGGAAGGGGGAAGATTTTGATTGGACATCAGGAAGAAATTCTTCATGGAGGTTTCCCAGAGAATTGGTGGCTGCCCCATCCCTGGAGGTGTTGAAAGCCAGGTTGGATGGGGCTTGGAACCCCCTGATCCAGTGGGAGGTGTCCCTGCCCATGGCAGGGGGTGGGACTGGATGGGCTTTGAGGTCGCTTCCAACCCAACCCATTCCATGATTCGGTGAATTAGCAGATTTATAACCTTTTTGTAACAGAATTTTGCAGCACTTGCCCATGGTGTTGGGGGGGGGGGCTCAGGCCTGCTCGTTGTGCTGGATAATTGGCCATTGCCAGGTCGTGCCCCGACATCGGCATCAGCCGGGCAGGGCCAATTGTACAGCACTCCAAATGTTAATTTAAATCGATTATGTTCAATAATTGGTTATAATCAATGTTCAACTTATAATCAGCAATCAATTACACACTCTGAGCATCAAAGGAGAATATATCCATAAGCACATATGACCTGTCATGATGTCATCTCAGCCAAGCAGGGGATCCATCCTGGTATCTCCTTGGCCAAGCAGCGGATCCATCCTGATGTCTCCTCAGTGAAGCAGGGGATCTGTCCTGATGTCTTCTCAGCAAAGCAGGGGATCTGTCTTGTCTCCTCAATGAAGCAGGGGATCCTTCTTGTTGTCTTCTCAATGAAGCAGGGGATGGCCACAGTGGGGGGTCTCAGTTCAGCTGAGAGGGAGCTCCAACAAGGGGCTGAGATGCTCCAGCCTTTTTCTTCCATCTGGTAAAGTCTGACACCACCGATGGGATCCTCTGCATCACTATCTGCCTTGCACAGTGATTTGTTTTTGCAAAACACCAAACAGACTCTCCAGGTCCAGGTTGTAACTTTCCTTTATACAAAACTTCCTCCTTTGTTTTCCTCTAATCCTTACTTTTCATCATTCTACACCTCCCGTGTTTGTTTTATTTAATGAAGTTCCTTTCTTTTTCATGAGTTCCCATTATGAAACAGGTTCTTGACCACAGTGAGGCCCGTGAGTCGGTTGACAACAGTCAGTGTTGCTGCAGTGGCAGGAGGCACAGAGACAGCTTCTCAGCCCTTTGCAGGTGTAGGGTGAAGGTTCCTGACCAAGGCAGAGGTGTGAGGCCTCCACTTCACCCTGTCCCTTGATTCTCCACCATGGTGGAGAATCTCAATTTGAGCCTGGGGGCTACACTCTACGTGTCCTCAGCCTGGGCAGGTGCATCCTCTGCTGGGTAAAAAACTGCCTAGATGGCTGGACCTGAAGAGTGGTGGGGAATGGTGTTAAATCCAGTTGGAAGCCAGCCACGAGAGGTGTTCCCAGGGCTCAGTGCGGGGTACAGTCCTGTTCACTATCTTTGTCAATGATCTGGACGAAGGGATCGAGTGCACCCGGAGCAAGGTTGGGGATGGCACCGAGCTGGGTGGGAGTGTGGATCTGCTTGAAGGAAGGGAGGGTCTGCAGAGGGACCTGGCCAGGCTGGATCCATGGGCTGGAGGGCAGGAAGGGTCTGCAGAGGGACCTGGAGAACCTGGATCCATGGGCTGGAGGGCAGGAAGGGGCTGCAGAGGGACCTGGCCAGGCTGGATCCATGGGCCAAGGCCAATGGGATGGGGTTCAACCAGGCCAAGTGTTGGGTCCTGCCCTTGGGTCCCAGCACCCCCTGCAGCTCCAGGCTTGGGGAAGAGGGGCTGGAAAGGTGCCCCAAGGCAAAGGCCCTGGGGGTGCTGCTGGACAGCGGCTGAACAGGAGGCAGCAGTGGCCCAGGGGGGCAAGAAGGCCCCCAGCACCCTGGCTTGGCTCAGCCCTGGGCTGGCAGCAGGAGCAGGGCAGGGATGGTCCCCCTGCACTCAGCACCTCCAATCCTGGGCTCAGGGTTGGGCCCCTCCCTCCAAGAAAGCCCTGGAGGGGCTGGAGCGCGTCTGGAGAAGGGAGCGGAGCTGGGGAAGGGTCTGGAGAACAGGGGCTGTGGGAGCGGCTGAGGGCCCTGGGGGGGTTTGGGCTGGAGAAGAGGAGGCTGAGGGGAGACCTCCTGGCTCTCTGCAGCTCCTGGAGAGGGGCCAGGGGGGGTTGGGCTCTGCTCCCAAGGGATGGGATGAGAGGAAATGGCCTCAAGTTGTGCCAGGACAGGGTCAGGTTGGACATCAGGAACAATTCCTTCACTGAAAGGGTCCTCAGGCCCTGTCAGAGGTGGTGGAGTCCCCATCCCTGGGAGGGGGGTTAAAAGCCAGGTGCATGAGGTGCTCAGGAGTCTGGTTTAGTGGTGAACAGGGATGGTTGGACTCAACGATCTCAAGGGTGTTTTCCAACCAAGTGGTTCCATGGTTCTATAGTGGAGTCACCAAATGCCCAGGTCCATCACATATGCACCCTGTGCTGTAAGGACATTGGGCCAAAGCCCCAAGGCACCCCTTCCAGCTCCTCTGTTCACCTGACTTTGCTTCCCGCTTCTGTTCTACGAAGTCAACATGGATCTCTGGGGGGTTGGGGTCTCTGTGTGGGAATGGGGTCTCTCTGTGCGGGGCTGGGGTCTCCCTCTGTGGGGCTGGGGTCTCTCTGTGGGTTTGGGGTCTCTCTGTGTGGGTGTGGGGTCTGTGTGGGGTTGGGCTCTCTGTATGGGGCTGGGGTCTCTGGTTTTGGGGTCTCTCTGTGGGGCTGGGGTCTCTGTGTGAGTAAGGGGTGTCTCTGTGGGGCTGGGATCTCTGTGTGAGTTCGGGGTCTCTCTGGTTTTGGGGTCTCTCTAGATGGAGCTGGGTCTCTGTGGTTTTGGGGTCTCTCTGGATGGGGCTGGGGTCTATGTGGGTTTGTGGTCTCTCTGGATGGGCCTGGGGTCTCTGTGTGAGTTTGGGGTCTCTGTGAGTTCAGGGTCTCTGTGGTTTTGGGGTCTCTCTGGATGGGGCTGGGGTCTCTGTGAGTTTGGGGTCTCTGTGTGATTTCGGGGTCTCTGTGGTTTTGGGATCTCTCTGGATGGGGCTGGGGTCTCTGTGAGTTCGGGGTCTCTGTAGTTTTGGGGTCTCTGGATGGGGCTGGGGTCTGTGTGGTTTTGGGGTCTCTCTGGATGGGGCTGGGGTCTGTGTGTGAGTTCGGGGTCTCTGTGTGAGTTCGGGGTCTCTGTGGTTTTGGGGTCTCTCTGGATGGGGCTGGGGTCTCTGTGTGAGTTTGGGGTCTCTCTGGTTTTGGGGTCTCTCTGTGGGGCTGGTCTCTCTGTGGGACTGGGGTCTCTCTGGTTTTGGGGTCTCTGTGTGAGTTCGGGGTCTCTCTGTGGGACTGGGGTCTCTGTGTGAGTTCAGGGTCTCTGTGGTTTTGGGGTCTCTCTAGATGGGGCTGGGGTCTCTGTGTGTGTTCGGTGTCTCTCTGGTTTTGGGGTCTCTGTGTGTGTTCGGGGTCTCTCTGGTTTTGGGGTCTCTGTGTGTGTTCGGGGTCTCTCTGTTTTTGGGGTCTCTGTGTGAGTTCAGGGTCTCTGTGGTTTTGGGGTCTCTCTGGATGGGGCTGGGGTCTCTGTGTGTGTTCGGGGTCTCTGTGTGTGTTCGGGGTCTCTCTGGTTTTGGGGTCTCGGTGAGTTCGGGGTCTCTCTGGTTTTGGGGTTTCTGTGGTTTTGGGGTCTCTCTGGATGGGGCTGGGGTCTCTGTGTGAGTTCAGGGTTTCTGTGGTTTTGGGGTCTCTCTGGATGGGGCTGGGGTCTCTGTGTGTGTTCGGGGTCTCTCTGGTTTTGGAGTCTCCGTGTGAGTTCGGGGTCTCTGTGGTTTTGGGGTCTCTCTGGATGGGGCTGCGGTCTCTGTGTGTGTTCGGGGTCTCTCTGGTTTTGGAGTCTCCGTGTGAGTTCGGGGTCTCTGTGGTTTTGGGGTCTCCGTGTGAGTTCGGGGTCTCTGTGGTTTTGGGGTCTCTCTGGATGGGGCTGGGGTCTCTGTGTGTGTTCGGGGTCTCTCTGGTTTTGGGGTCTCTGTGTGAGTTCGGGGTCTCTCTGTTTTTGGGGTCTCTCTGGTTTTGGGGTCTCTGAGTGTGTTCGGGGTCTCTCTGGTTTTGGGGTCTCTCTGGTTTTGGGGTCTCTGTGTGAGTTCGGGGTCTCTCTGTTTTTGGGGTCTCTCTGGTTTTGGGGTCTCTGAGTGTGTTCGGGGTCTCTCTGGTTTTGGGGTCTCTCTGGGGCTGGGTTTTCCCGCCTCCCCAAGACCCTCCCGCCTTTGCGGCGGTTCGATTGACAGCGTTGCCGTCCAATGAGATCGCAGGATTCACCGCGTGGAGGCGGGACCGGGGTTCGGTGACGTCACCACGCACGGGAGCGGCGGACGCTTTCCTTTTGGAGCGGCCGCGCCTCTTCGTTTCGCGCGCGGCCCCGGCTCTTTCGTGCGTGGTGACGTCACCCCCGTGCGTCGCGACGTCACTGCGTGCGCGCCGCCGGCGGCGCCTGCGCGGTGAGGGCGGGGGGCGGCGCGCGCAGCCGGGGCAGCGCCTGCGGGAGAGCGGCCTCAGCTCGGGGAGGGGGCGGCGCCGGGGCCGGGGTCGAACCGAGGCGATCGGAGCCCAACCGGGGGGGGGGGGGGAGGGGTCCTGAGCTCCCGATCCGGCCCCTTGAGCCGCGAGCGGCGGGGCCGGGGCGGCGCGGGCGGGGCGGGAGGCGCCGGGGAGGCCATTTTGTGCGGCCGCCGCCTCCTCCTCCTCCTCCTCCTCGTTCTCCTCCTCCCCCTCCTCGCTGTCCGCCCCGTGAGCGGGGGGAGCCCCGGGGGGAGCTCCGGGGGGGTGGGTGGGTGGGCGAGCCGAGCGCTCGGGGGGGCCCCGTGCGGCCGCGCCTCCTCCCCATGGCGAAGAAAACCTACGACCTGCTCTTCAAGCTGCTGCTCATCGGGGACTCCGGCGTCGGCAAGACCTGCGTGCTGTTCCGGTTTTCTGATGATGCCTTCAACACCACCTTCATCTCCACCATCGGTCAGTGACACACACCCCCCCCACAGCGGGACGAGACGCTCCCTCCCTCCCCTGACAGCCCCAGGGAACCCCCACAGTTCCTTCCCATCGCCCTTATCCTCCCTATCCCCCATCGCCATTATCCTCCCTGTCCCCTCCTTCCCATTCTGCTTATCCTCCCTGTCCCCTCCTTCCCATTCTCCTTATCCTCCCTATTCCCCCCTCTCCCATTCTCCTTATCCTCCCTATTCCCCCCTCTCCCATTCTCCTTATCCTCCCTATTCCCCCCTTTCCCATTCTCTTTATCCTCCCTATTCCCCCCTCTCCCATTCTCCTTATCCTCCCTGTTCCCCCCTTTCCCATTCTCCTTATCCTCCCTGTTCCCCCCCTTTCCCATTCTCCTTATCCTCCCTGTTCCCCCCCTTTCCCATTCTCCTTATCCTCCCTATTCCCCCCTCTCCCATTCTCCTTATCCTCCCTATTCCCCCCTTTCCCATTCTCCTTATCCTCCCTATTCCCCCCTTTCCCATTCTCTTTATCCTCCCTATTCCCCCCTCTCCCATTCTCCTTATCCTCCCTGTTCCCCCCCTTTCCCATTCTCCTTATCCTCCCTGTTCCCCCCCTTTCCCATTCTCCTTATCCTCCCTGTTCCCCCCTTTCCCATTCTCCTTATCCTCCCTGTTCCCCCCCTTTCCCATTCTCCTTATCCTCCCTGTTCCCCCCTTTCCCATTCTCCTTATCCTCCCTGTTCCCCCCCTTTCCCATTCTCCTTATCCTCCCTGTTCCCCCCCTTTCCCATTCTCCTTATCCTCCCTGTTCCCCCCGTTTCCCATTCTCCTTATCCTCCCTGTTCCCCCCGTTTCCCATTCTCCTTATCCTCCCTGTTCCCCCCGTTTCCCATTCTCCTTATCCTCCCTGTTCCCCCCTCTCCCATTCTCCTTATCCTCCCTATTCCCCTCCTTCGATCCCCTCTCCCATTCTCTTTATCCTCCCTATTCCCCTCCTTCGATCCCCCCTCTCCCCTTCTCCCCACCCTGGCAGACCCAGAGACCCTCCCTCCCCTCCCCATCCTCGCCTTGGAAGACCCAACGGACCCCACTCTCGTCCCCCTCCTTGTGCCCTCCCCGCCCTGGCAGCCCCAGGGACCCCTCCCGTTCTCCCCTTCCCCCGCGGCAGACCCAGGGACCCCAACCCAACCCCCCCATTCCCCCCCTCCCGGCTCTGGCAGCCCCAGGGACCCCCCATCCACTCCCTCCCCACTCTGACAGCCCCCGAGCCCCCCTGCTCTGTCTGGCCTCAGAGCTTCAGGCCCTGCTTCCCCCCCCCTGGCAGCCCCAGGGACCCCCTCTGCCCTCCTCCTGTGCCTGTGGGATCCCCGGGCGTGCCCGGCGCCGCCCCTGCTGCAGGGAGGAACCCTTTGGTTTCTCTCCACCTCGAAGCTTTTTCTCTGCCGCGGGTGACCCTGCAGAAGCCTCTCCCTGTTGTCCCCCTCCAGCCTCCCTCCTCTGGGGTCCTCCAGCCCCACACACCTGGGCCAGGTGGGGTGGCTGTCGTTGTGGGGTTGCGACCTCGCATCGTCATCTCATCGCTGTCACAGAATCATAGAATGGGTTGGGTGGGATGGGACCTCAAAGCCCCTCCAGTCCCAGCCCCTGCCATGGGCAGGGACACCTCCCACTGGATCAGGGGGCTCCAAGCCCCATCCAACCTGGCCTTCAACACCTCCAGGGATGGGGCAGCCACCACTGCTCTGGGCAACCTGTTGTGCTGGTGTTGCCATTCTCATCTTCTTCTTCGGTCCACGCTGTGGGACAGACCTTGTACGTGACATCCTTTCTCCCTCAGAGTCTTGTTTTTCTTCTCCCAAGCACTGTCTTGCTTTGCAGATGAAGAGTTCAGGTCAGCAGCTTCTGACCCTCTTGCTGACTGTCACTGGCAGTTCAAGAGAATTTCTGCCTCTGTTCTTTTTTGTGGTACCCACAGGTGTAGGGTGTGTGGATCCCTACACCTGGAAAAGGGAAATCTCTTGAGGGAGGGCTGAGAAGAGGAGGCTGAGAGGAGACCTCATCTCTCTCCACAGCTCCTTGAAAAGAGGTTGGAGCCAGGCGGGTGCTGGGCTCTTCTCCCAAGTAACAAATGATGGGATGAGAGGAAATGGCCTCAGGTTGCACCAGGGCTGGTTTAGATTGGTTATTGGGAACAATTCCCTCACTGGAAGCGCCGTGAAACCCTGACAGAGGCTGCCCAGAGGGTGGTGGGGTCCCCATCCCCAGAGGGGTTTAAAAAGAGGTGGCGCCTGGGGACATGGTTTGGTCAGCATGGTGAGGTTGGGCTGATGGTTGGACTGGATGAGCTTGGAGGGCTTTTCCAACCTGAAGGATTCTGTGATTTTGTGAATCCAGTCTGGCTTTGGAGCTTGATAATAAATCCCTGAAGTGATTGACCATTTGACTCTTGGCTGAGGGAAGGAGAGCCGAGTGCAGTGCGAGCAGTAGTGGAGTAGGAGATGGTGTAGGTGTTCAGGTCTGGGTTGGATGGGGCTCTGAGCAACCTGATCTGGTTGAACATGTCCCTGCCCGTGGCAGAGGGTTGGACTGGATGGGCTTTAATGGTCCCTTCCAACCCAAAGCGTTTCATGATTCTAAATCTTATCATAGAGTAGAATCACAGAATGACCTGAGTTGGAAGGATCCCACAAGAACCATTGAGTCTTGACTCCTGTCCCTGCAGAGTCCTAGCTCATATCTCAGCCCTAGCTGTGGGTACTCTCCTGAGTCCTCCTTCATCCATGCCAAATCATCACCCCCAAAACTCCAGCTTGGGCTGCAAGACACCAAATGCCACTTTTAAAGAACCCTGGAGAATTCAGAAGAAGTGGAATTACATTTGGGACAACAAAGTGTCAAGACAAGGTTGTTTCCTCAGATCTCTTTGGGCCTCAACTCAGGGTTTGGCTTAATTGTTTTGGGGTGTCTGACAGTCAGTTGATCTCATCCCCTGCCGTCGCATTCCTTGCCTTTGGAAGGCTGTGTTTGTTTTGCTGCCGTGGCCGTAGTGTAATTCTGCGCCGCTTGGCAAATTCTCGCCGGGATCACATGGCCATTGGTGCTTTCGGAGTTTGCTGGGCAGGTTTACTTCAATTCTCAGAGTTAAAAATAGTTGGTGTCTTAGTTAAGCACTCAGCAGATGCACGGTGTCTCCTGCTTTCAGTGATTAGTGGGCTTGGTAATTAGTTCTTGGTCTCTACCACTGCAGGTTTTGAGCAGGATATCAGCAGGTTTAGCAACACCTGCTTGTGTGCAGAGTTTGGAAGCGTTTCTGACCAGTCAAACCCATTTGGACCAGTGGGTGTTTGTTGCTGGAGTCCTCACACAAACTGTGGGACGTGTACAGGGCTGATGTACCAGGTTCTGAGGGAGATGTCTGGTTAGAGCGGCTGTGGACACTGGTTGGTCTGTTGGAGCGTGCTGGACTTGCGTCTTCACTGGGGGATTTACCAGGCTTTGGAGGTGGAATCATAGAATGACCTGAGCTGGAAGGGACCCACCAGGCCCATCCAGTCCAACTGCTGTCCCACAGGACAACCCCAACATTCACCCCCTGGGGCTGAGGGCCTTGGCCAAACCCTGCTGGAATATTGTCAGGCTGGGACTGCTTCCCTGGGGAGCTGTTCCAGGGCTCCAGCACCCTCTGCTCTGGGGGAAGAACCTCTTCCTGATGGCCAAGCCAACCCTGCCCTGGCCCATCTTCCTGCCCTTCCCTGGGCTCCTGTCCTTGGTCACCAGAGAGCAGAGCTCAGCCCCTGTTTCCCCTCCCTCCCTTGGGAGAAGGCAGCGAACAGCTCTGAGATCCCCCTCAGGCTCCTCTTGTCCAGCTGAACAGAGCCAGTGCCTTCAGCCTCTCCTCCTGGGATTGCCCCTCCACACCCTTCCCCAGCTTTGGGGCCTCCTCTGGCCTCTCTCCAGGGCTTTGATGTCCTTTTTATCCCGGGGTGCCCCAAAGTGCCCCCAGTGCTCGAGGTGGGGCCTCCCCAGAGCAGAGCAGAGCGGGACAATCCCCTCCCTGGCCCGGCTGGCGATGCTGGGCTTGGTGCCCCCCAGGACACGGTTGCCCTCTTGGCTGCCAGGGCTCCCTGGTGGCTCGTGGTCACCTTGCCATGGAGCAGAGCCCCCAGGTCCCTTTGGGCAGGGCTCAATTCCAGGTGTTTAACTGCCTAAGGACCACAGAACCATGGAATGATTTGGGTTGGAAAGACCCTCAGAGCCCAGCCAGTCCCACCTTCCCGCTTCCCGCTGTGGGCAGGGACAACCCCCACTGGATCAGGGGTCTCTAAGCCCCATCCAGCCTGGTCTTGAACACCTCCAGGGATGGGGCAGCCACCACTTTTCTGGGCAACCTGGGCCAGGGCCTCCCCCAGTGCTTTAGACAAATCGTTTCCTTAGCTCTTCTGTCCATAATTGGTTCAGGAAGGAACCTGCTGGGACAGTTTCCTGTGCTGGTAGGGTCAGTGGGGAGAGAAGCTGCACCTTAGCACTATTAAAAAGCAGCCCATCCACGAAGGAAAAACCCTGAATTGGGATAAAACACCTGCCTGCTCCATTCTTTTCCTCATGGTTAAGACAATTCCAAGGTGGACTCTGAAAATGTTATCTCAGATTTCCGCAGCGTTCAGGCTTTCTCCCGGGGGTGAGGCCAACAGAGGCAATTTGGGAAGGGGACACTGAGGCTGGGAATGTACTGGGCCTCGTGGTACCTGCTGAGATAAATCCTGCTGCTGTAGCTGCACAACATGGGCTGGGTTTGCAGCCGGAAGAGGAGAGTTCCAGGAAAACCCTTGGATGGAGTCTTTGACCTATAGCAACAAGGAAATAGATCCCCAAAGCGCTTGTTTGCGCGGCAGGTGAAGGTGACCGGCTTGTTGGCTGGAGCTCTCCTTGAATTTCAAAAACAATTGCACTTGGAAAGCTTCTCAGCTCTGGTTTGTAGTCCTCTGTGTGCCCTGAGCTCCACCAGGAGTTGGAGATCGCCCGGAATGGAAAATGCACTGATTTGGGACTGCTTTGGCCTATCCAGACTTTATAAGAAAAATACGGTCTCAAAGAATATTGATGCCAGCTCATGTCTGTAAAATGAGTGGTGGGAGTGGCTGAGTTCCATCAAACCGAAGGCTTGTCTGTCTGTGTAAGTGAAGGTCTGTACTGGGATCAGTGCTGTTTGATATTTTCATTGATGATACAGAGGGGTTGAGGGCACCCTCAGTGGGTTTGGGGGCAACACCAAGCTGAGAGGGGCAGTGGTGACACCAGAAGGATGGGATGGGACCCAGAGGGACCTGGACAGGCTGGAGAGGTGGGGCTGTGGGAACATCATGAGGTTCAACAAAGGCAAGGGCAAGGTCCTACACCTGGGTCAGGGCAGCCCCCAGGATCAGTAGAGGATGGGGGACAATGGGATTGGGAGCAGAAATGAGGAGAAGGCCTTGGGGTGCTGAGGGAGGAGAAGCTCCCCAGGAGCTGGCAATGGGCGCTCCCAGCCCAGAAACCAAGGGTGTCCTGGGCTGCACCCAAAGAGTGGGAGCAGAGGGGAGGGAGGGGATTCTGCCCCTCTGCTGCGCTCTGGGGAGACCCCACCTGGAGCCCTGGGGCCAGCTCTGGAGTCCTGAGCACAGGAAGGACCTGGAGCTGTTGGAGCGAGTCCAGAGGAGGCCACGGAGATGATCCAAGGGCTGGAGAACCTCTGGTGTGAGGACAGGGTGGGAGAGTTGGGGTTGTTCATCCTGGAGAGGAGAAGGCTGTGGGGAGACCTTAGAGCAGCCTCCCAGGACTGAAAGGGGCTCCAGGAAAGCTGGGGAGGGATTTTTTAGAAGGGTTTGTCCTGACAGAATGAGGGGGAGTGGTTTGAAGCTGCAAGAGGGGAGGTTGACATTGGACATTAGGAAGAAATTCTTCACAATGATGGTGGTGAGATAAGGGCCCAGGTTTCCCAGAGCAGTGGTGGCTGCCCCATCCCTGGAGGTGTTGAAGGCCAGGTTGGATGGGGCTTGGAGCCCCCTGATCCAGTGGGAGGTGTCCCTGCCCATGGCAGGGGGTGGAACTGGCTGGGCTTTGAGATTGGGACCTCCCTTCCAACCCAAACTGTTCCATGATTCTGTGGTAATGATGCATTTCTACTTCACATTAGTATCTTACATTCACTTCTGGCCTCTTTCCACATTTTAAGGACGGGCTAAGCCTGACCCGTGGTGGTGTTTGGCTGTGGTTTGCTCTCAGTGTGCTCTAACATTTGACTTTGGATCCCTTCGATCTAACGTTTCCTGCTAAAACAGCAGTTAAGCTTTTGGATGGGACGCGGCGAATGATTTCATTACCCGGTCTAGAGGTGCTATAAATAATCTGGGAGGCTGTTCCACAAGAATCCCTAAGTCATTGTAACCTCCCTGGAGAGGGCAGGGGCCTTGTCCTCAAAGTTTCCAGGTAGAGAGGGAATAAATGTACAAGACTTACTCCGTCACAAACTGCTCTTCCATAATTCTGTGAGGCAAAAATCACTTTTAAGGTGTCTTTTCTTGAGAAATGGTGAGTTTTCAGTTGAGCTCTGCAGGTTCTCTACAACCAGGTCGGCTGTGTCAGTGGCAGCTCTTCCCCTGGGCACTGGTGTGGCTCTTTGGGGCTCGGAAGCACTGGAGGCTCCTCAAATGCACAGCTGCCTTCTCTCCCCGAGCTACTGGCTTTAGTGTTTTTTTCAAAGGAGGTGATTCTCCTCCTCTGCTCTCCTCTTGTGAGACCCCACCAGGAGTCCTGTGTCCAGTTCTGGAATCCCTAACATAACAAGGAGATGGAACTGTTGGAGTGAGACCACAGGAGGCCACGAAAATGGTCAAAGGGCTGGAGCCCCTCTGCTGTGAGGACAGGCTGAGAGGGTTGGGGTTCTTCAGGCTGGAGAAGAGAAGGCTGTGGGGAGACCTTAGAGCTTCAGTACCTGAAGGGCCTGCAGAAAAGCTGGGGAGGGTCTTTTTCCAAGGGCCTGAAGTGATGGGATGAGGGAGAATGGTGTTAAGCTGGAAGGAGGGTGATTTAGGTTAAGCATTAGGAAGAAATTCTTCATGACGAGGGTGGGGAGGCCCTGGCCCAGGTTTCCCAGAGCAGTGGTGGCTGCCCCATCCCTGGAGGTGTTGAAGGCCAGGTTGGATGGGGCTGGGAGCCCCTGATCCAGTGGGAGGTGTCCCTGCCCATGGCAGGGGGTGGCACTGGATGGGCTTTAATGTCCAATTCCATGGTTCTGTGATTCTGCTGCCAGCAGATTTTCTGTATTTCTAACGTTAAAAATGTCGGTGTAAGGAACTTGCAGCCAACGTAGACTGGAGATCTTATTCTTTTTAGTGATTTCTTTTATTGACGTTCACAATTTCAGCAGTTTGAAGAGAACTGCTGAAATACGGTCAGTGGGAGCTCTGCAAGTCCACTTTGCAAAGCTGTAGGAGTCAGGAGGTGAAGCACCAGCAGTTGCTGCTGGAACCTGAGCAGGTGGAGAGGGCTGTGCTGGCAGGGAGTCTGACAGAGACCATGGAATGGTTTGGCTTGGAAGGGACCTCAGAGCCCATCCAGTGCCACGCCCTGCCTCCCACTGGATCAGGGGGCTCCAAGCCCCATCCAACCTGGCCTTCAACACCTCCAGGGATGGGGCAGCCACCACTGCTCTGGGAAACCTGGGCCAGGGCCTCCCCACCCTCACACCAAAACATTTCTCCCCAAGATCTCACCTCAATCTCCCCTCTTCCAACTCCAAACCCTTCCCCTCATCCTGTCCCTGCTCTCCCTGATCCAGAGCCCCTCCCCAGCTTTCCTGGAGCCCCTTTCAGTCCTGGGAGGCTGCTCTAAGGGCTCCCCACAGCCTTCTCCTCTCCAGGATGAACAACCCCAACTCTGCCACCCTCTCCTCACACCAGAGGTTCTCCAGCCCTTGGATCATCTCCGTGGCCTCCTCTGGACTCGCTCCAACAGCTCCAGGTCCTTCCTGTGCTCAGGACTCCAGAGCTGTACCCAGGGCTCCAGGTGGGGTCTCCCCAGAGCGCAGCAGAGGGGCAGAATCCCCTCCCTCCCCTCTGCTCCCACTCTTTGGGTGCAGCCCAGGACACCCTTGGTTTCTGGGCTGGGAGCGCCCATTGCCGGCTCCTGGGGAGCTTCTCCTCCCCCAGCACCCCAAGGCCTTCTCCTCAGTTCTGCTTCCAATCCATTCCCCACCCAACCTCTGCTGGTGCTTGATATTGCCTCAGAATGTGAGTGTCAGAGCTGATCCCAAGCGTGTGGTTGCTGCTGACTGGGTAACGTGCAAATTAAGATGAGTCACCAAAAATGGATTCCCATGAAATCCAACTGTCTATGTCAGCGGAGCTCTCTGAGCAGGGTGAGATCCCCTGGCAAGGCTGCTGGTGCTGGTAGAGCTGTCGTGGATCTTAACCCATGCTGAGGAGGTGCTTGTGCTCTCTGTCCCAGGTCTGCAGCTCTACACACCCAGAGGGAGGGAGAACCCTCTGCGATGTTGAGGTGTGATAACCTCGTGGGTTGTTCTGAACACAGGAAGGTCTTGATGCCAAAGCTGAGCCAGGAGTGTGCACAATGTTATTGTTTTAACTTTAAGGGTATGTGAGAACCATTTTATTATTGAATAGGGTTTTTTTATATCTTTGGCCTTTACTAGAAATGATTTTGGCTCAGTGCTTGCTTGGGAACTGTTGCGTGTTGGTGCATTTGAGCAGTGAAGTATTTTAAAGTCTCTCCTCAGATGGAAAAAACAGTGAATATAACAAATGTCTTTGTCCATCCTGTAAGGATTTGTTTGCCTGTGATGATGGTGTATTAGAGTCTTGGAATAGTTTGAGTTAGAAGGGACCTCAAAGCCCATCCAGTGCCACCCCCTGCCATGGGCAGGGACACCTCCCACTGGATCAGGGGGCTCCAAGCCCCATCCAACCTGGCCTTCAACACCTCCAGGGATGGGGCAGCCACCACTGCTCTGGGCAACCTGGGCCAGGGCCTCCCCACCCTCACAGGAGAACATTTCTCCCCAAGATCTCATCTCAAATCTCCCCTCTTTCAACTCCAAACCCTTCCCCTCATCCTGTCCCTGCACTCCCTGATCCAGAGCCCCTCCCCAGCTTTCCTGGAGCCCCTTTCAGTCCTGGGAGGCTGCTCTAAGGTTCTATTTCCTTCTAAAGTTAGTGGCTCCAGCACTGGACCCAGGGCTCCAAGTGGGATCTCCCCAGAGTGGATCAGAGGGAGAGGATCCTGCTGGCAGTGCTTTTTTAGAGGCAGCCAGGACACGATTGGCCTTCTCGAGTAGCTGAGGTGTAAAATGTGCTGTCAGGGCAAGATGAAAATGGGTTCACAGTGAAAGGAGAATGTTGATGTGGAACCTTTGGTGGCTGTGATGCTCTGGCTGTGGACTCGCACTTGGGAATCCCTCAGCTCTCAGCACTGGAGATGGAATGAGAATCCTTTGGCTGGGAGAGAGCACTTCTCACCTTTATCTGCTGGGCCAGCAGGGAGAGTCATAGAATCACCTGGTTGAAAAAGACTTTTCAGATCATCAAATCCAGCCGTACCTGTCCACTGTGAAAGTGTTGCAGGGTGAATCAGACTGTTGTGAGTTGGTGGGATTGAGGGTGTTGGGTCTGGGGTCCTGTGGTGTTTTTAATATAGGGCCACGGTGAAGAGTCTGGGGCTGAGGGCCCTGGGGCTGATTAACCCGGAGAAGGGGAGGCTGAGAGGAGACCTCATGGCTCTCTGCAGCTCCTGGAAAGGAGGTTGGAGCAAGGGAGGTGCTGGGCTCTTCTCCCATGGAGTAAGGGATGGGATGAGGGGAAGTGGCCTGAAGTTGCACCAGGGGAAGTTTAGATTGGACATTGGGAACAATTCCCTCACTGGAAGCGCAGTGAAGCCTGACAGAGGCTGCCCAGGGCAGTGGTGGAGTCCCTGTCCCTGGAGGAGTTTAAAACCTGTGTGGCTGTGGCCCTTGGGGACAGGGTTTGGTTGGCATCGTAGGGTTGGGTTGATGGATGAGCTTGGAGGGCTTTTCCAACCTGAAGGATTCCATGATTCCATGCTGATCAGCAGTTATGGCCGTGCAGTGGGTGAAGAGCTGAGGAGCTGAGCTCCTTGGAAACTTCTTTTTTTAAACATGCCTATTTTTCAGCTGGGCTGGATCCGTTCCCTGAAGTGGCTCCTTGTGTTTCCATATAAATCTGTCCTGGCAGAGTGTGCGGGGCGTCTGGGGACACGGAGCCACCCGAATAGGTGCTCCTCACCCTGAGAGGCTACTTGTGAAAATTCACTTTAGGGTGGTTGTTCCAGGCTAAAAAAGCCCTTGGCAGCTGCGCCAGTGCGTGGCGTCCCCTGCTCCTTGTCCCCAGTATGAGATGAACCCTAAACTGGGCTTCTTCCTCTCCCTGTGCTTCTGCTGTCACTGCCTCAGGGTGGAAACAGTCGCAGCTGAGCTCCTGGGCGCAGGACACAGCCCTCCTGTCCTTGCCTGGACAAGCTATTTATGTTCACCCTAAACTGATAGGTGGCTCTTGGCTCCATGGGCTGAGATGATGGGAAGACCTGGAGAGGATTGGGAAGGAGCGTGTGGAGAGAGGTGGCTCCCGTTAAGCCAGGGCTTAGAGCAGCCTCCCAGTTCTGAAAGGGGCTCCAGGAAAGCTGGGGAGGGGCTCTGGATCAGGGAGTGCAGGGACAGGGCAAGGGGAAATGGCTTTAAACTGGAAGGAGGGAGGTTTAGATTGGACATTAGGAAGAAATTGTTCAGGATGAGGGTGGGGAGGCCCTGGCCCAGCTTTCCCAGAGAGATCTTGAATGCCTCTTGATGTGTTGACACTTCTCACACTGAGAAGTGATTCCTCATGATAACCATATCCTGGGTTGCGTCATAGTAAGCGTGGCTGACAGGGGAGGGGATTCTGCCCCTCTGCTGCGCTCTGGGGAGACCCCACCTGGAGCCCTGGGGCCACCTCTGGAGTCCTGAGCACAGGAAGGACCTGGAGCTGTTGGAGCGAGTCCAGAGGAGGCCACGGAGATGATCCAAGGGCTGGAGAACCTCTGGTGTGAGGAGAGGGTGGGAGAGTTGGGGTTGTTCATTCTGGAGAGGAGAAGGCTGTGGGGAGCCCTTAGAGCAGCCTCCCAGGACTGAAAGGGGCTCCAGGAAAGCTGGGGAGGAGCTCTGGATCAGGGAGAGCAGGGACAGGATGAGGGGAAGGGTTTGGAGCTGCAAGAGGGGAGATGGAGATGAGATTTTAAGGAGAAATGTTTTGGTGTGAGGGTGGGGAGGCCCTGGCCCAGGTTTCCCAGAGCAGTGGTGGCTGCCCCATCCCTGGGGGTGTTGAAGGCCAGGTTGGATGGGGCTTGGAGCCCCCTGATCCAGTGGGAGGTGTCCCTGCCTGTGGCAGGGGGTGGGAGTGGATGGGCTTTGAGGGCCCTTCCCACCCAAACCATTCCATGGTTGTAGGAACTGTCCCTTCAGCAGTGAGTGGCAAGGACAGAGTGGATGAAGTCACTGATGCTCCCTAGGGTGAAGCGTGTTTGGGATCCCAAGCCCAGAGCCACAGCTTCTCGTGACAGAATGTCCCAATAATGACTGCTCCGCTCTGGAGTTTCACAAGACCAAGTGAAACACTGGAGATGATTGCTCAGGAGCTGTTAAGCCAGGCTGCAGCCTTCACTGTTAGAAACCAAGGACTGGTTTTAGTGCCCGGTGGATCGATCAGCGTAACGGGAGGTGCAGAGATTTCCTCTTGGTTCCTTCATTTACCTCCTTCAAAGGAAAAATCAGTTAGTGTCCTCTATCTTGAGAAGATGCTTCACCTTCCCTGCCCTTGAAGTCGATGTTTAATCAGTTCAGAGCCCATCCATAAATGCTCCACCAGGGGATGGGAAGCAAACAATGGGATGCTGGAGGGCTGTTCCAGCTCCTCTGAAGCAGGGCTTGGTGGTGGCAGCCCAGCGCGTGGGGCTCTGTCTGGGCAGGCCGTGCTCACAGTACCTGCTCGTGCAGCCCTCGGAGGCGCAGGGCGTGGGCTGCCTCCTCCCATCCGCTGGCCTCGGCTCTCTCCTGGCCTCCTCCTCCTTGGAGCTGTGGAAAGGCAGCGTGTTCTTGCTTGTTTGTGCCGCCGTGGAGGGAAGAGCAGGAGACTCTCAGGAAGGGTGGTGGCTGCCAGGTAACCTCATCCCACCTGGGGCTGAGAAGTGCCTGGCAAGGACGTTGGATGAGGGCAGGGTGCACAGATTCTTCTGGCACTGGCAGCCGGCCCCTGGTTTCCTACGTGGCCTCCCGATGGCACGTGGAGAAGGCTTCTTTGCAAGTGGGTGAGGGGCTTCAGAAAGGCTTTATGAAAACGAGCTTGTCATATTCCCAGTGCTTTGGGAATTCCCTGCGTGGCCCTGGGGAAGCGGGAAGGAGGCCAGAGCTGCTGCTGCAGATTTCGAGTGTTTGGTGTTTTGGTACAACTGAACTGTGTGGGTTCTTCTCCTCTGCGTGGGTTTCGCTGGAGTCTTGTGTGGGTTTCACTAGAAGTCTCTGCATGTTTTTGTTCTTTCCTGTGGCTCAAACCACTCCAGGCTTTCTTTCCTGCTGGGGTTGTGGCTTATCCACCACAGTGCTTCCACCCTGATCCAGTGGGAGGTGTCCCTGCACATAGTGAGGGGTTGAAACTGGATGGGTTTTGATGTCTCTTCCAACCCAAACCATTCCATGGTTCTGTGATTCATATCCACACTAATGGTGAGCATTGCCAGGAGGTCAAGGGAGGTGATTCTTCCCCTCTGTTCTGCTCTCGTGAGACTCCACCTGGAGCCCTGCATCCAGGTCTGGAATCCACAACTTAAGAAGGATATGGAACTCTTCGAGTGGGTCCAGAGGAGGCCATGGAGATGATCTGAGGGCTGGAGCCCCTCTGCTGTGAGAACAGGCTGACAGAGTTGGGGTTGTTCATCCTGGGGAAGAGAAGGCTGTGGGGAGACCTTAGAGCAGCCTCCCAGGACTGAAAGGGGCTCCAGGAAAGCTGGGGAGGGGCTCTGGATCAGGGAGTGCAGGGACAGGGCAAGGGGAAATGGCTTTAAACTGGAAGGAGGGAGATTTAGATTGGACATTAGGAAGAAATTGTTCAGGATGAGGGTGGGGAGGCCCTGGCCCAGGTTTCCCAGAGCTGTGGTGGCTGCCCCATCCCTGGAGGTGTTGAAGGCCAGGTTGGATGGGGCTTGGAGCCCCCTGATCCAGTGGGAGGTGTCCCTGCCCATGGCAGGGGGTGGGACTGGCTGGGCTTTGAGGTCCCTTCCACCCCAAACCCTTCCATGGTTCTCTTCCATTTCCAAAGTGGGATTCCTCTGCCCTAGCCAGCTCATTACAAACTGAGCCATCAGAATGGGTCCCTCTGGGCTCCTCCTGTAACTGGGAGGAGGGGAAAGGAGCAGCTCCATCCCTCTGACCCCCGTGTGCTGCTGTCACTTAGAGGAACCTCAGATGTCCAGCGTAAATATAGCTGCCTGATTATCATTTAAGTGACTCCCACTGGGAAAACGCTTTCATCTCAGTGTAACTTTTTGATCTTGCCAGTAAACAACAATTTCTTTTCTTTCAACTACTCAAATTTCTGCCAAAGCCAAAGATCTGACAAGTTCTTTGGGTTTTGTGGGACAGCACGGCGTTCTCTGCGAAGCCTGGTGCTTCTCATTGCTGCTCCAGTGAGGAGGGTGGTGCTTTGTGTGGGAGGGGGCTCAGAAACTGCATCTGTGACAACTTTAGACTGGTGTCTGCTCTGTCCTGGTGGCCACAGGGCTTGTGTCTCAGTTTGCTTGAGGCCTCCATCCAGGCAGAGAGCCAGGAGGATGTGGCTGTCAGGCCCTGGTCCTGGGCGTTCACTGCTGAGGTTGCTGCTGAGGACGAGAAGCAGCGGATACAACAGAGAGAACTGGGAGAAAGTTGTGATTAAGGTGTTCAAAGCCTGATTGGATGGGGCTTGGAGCCCCCTGATCCAGTGGGAGGTGTCCCTCCCCATGGCAGGGGGTTGGAACTGGATGGGCTTTGAGGTCCCTTTCAACCCAAACCATTCCATGGTTCCGTGATTCGAAGTTGCTGTCAACCAGAACCCTGGGATGTTCCCCCTGGAGGTGTTCAAGGCCAGGTTGGATGGTGCTTTGAACAACCTGATGAGGTGGGAGGTGTCCCTGCCCATGGCAGGGTGTGGGAAATGGGTGGGCTTTGAGGTTCCAAACCATTGTATGATTCTATGGTCTGTGCCTGGAATGGAAATGCAGAGGGCTGGTGGGATTGCTGCTCTGGGGGTGATGGAAACACTTCCAGGAGAGACCCCAGGCATCAACGTGACCCTGTCCTGGGGTGGCAGGAGGACAGGCTCCATGCTCTGCAACCTACCTGTTGGTCCTGCAGGACAGGACCTGGATTGAGGTTCTGAATTCCCAGAGTGGCAGAGCTGCTGCTGGATCCCTTTGAAAGTGCTGTGTTCTGGAAAGATTCCTGCTGGAAGTTGTCTTTTGATCTTCAGAGGTGTAGATAATGGCCACCAGCTTTGTAGGGAGCTCCTGACAAAGCCATTTCTTAACGATAACAAAGGCATGTGATGGCTTGCTCAGAGCAGGCTCAGGTGTTCCTCACCTGGTGTGTAGTCCTTCTCTGCCAGGCAGCTTTCCAGCCACTCTTCCCCAAGCCTGGAGCTGGAGAGGTTGCTGTGACCCAAGGGCTGGACCCGGCACTTGGTCTTGTTGAACCCCATCCTGTTGGCCTCATCCCATGGGTCCCTCTGCAGCCCCTTCCTGCCCTCCAGCCCATGGATCCAGCCTGGCCAGGTCCCTCTGCAGCCCCTTCCTGCCCTCCAGCCCATGGATCCAGCCTGGCCAGGTCCCTCTGCAGCCCCTTCCTGCCCTCCAGCCCATGGATCCAGGTTCTCCAGGTCCCTCTGCAGCCCCTTCCTGCCCTCCAGCCCATGGATCCAGGTTCTCCAGGTCCCTCTGCAGCCCCTTCCTGCCCTCCAGCCCATGGATCCAGCCTGGCCAGGTCCCTCTGCAGACCCTCCCTTCCTTCAAGCAGATCAACCCTTCCACCCAGCTTGTTGTCATCCCCAAACTTGCTCCAGGTGCCCTCGATCCCTTTGTGACACCGCAGTGACACATCTTGCTGCCCTGGTGTGCCCTAGGTAGCCTGAGTTGGGATAGGTCCATAAATAATGCTGTGTTTTCAGTTTATAAGGACAGAAACCTGGTTTTCCAGCAACAAGGAGTCCCTTACAAGCACGTGTTCTTCTCAGTGAGTGGGAGAAGGCAGTTGGCAGTCTTCCACAGGAGAAAATATGTAAAAGCCCCAGTGCAGGATCTGCCTGGGCCCTGATAGAGCTGTGTGGGCTTTGGCAAACTGCAGACGTGGTGGGGAGCATAGAAAGCATGGTGAGCTTTCGGTTCTCTGGTGTTGGTAGCAACTGCATCTTGCAAACCAATATCAAAATCCGTTTGGAAGCAGTTGGAGAATCTGACTCCCTGGTTCTGCTCTTCGTGTGGTTCCTGGAGGGTGGTCTTGAGTATTTGGTGTCTCCAGATGCTGGTGGAGCTGAAACTCCTCAAATGCAGGTGTGTGGGATCAGAGAATCACAGAATCTTAAGGCTGGGGAAGCCCTCCCAGCTCATCCAGTCCAACATCAGCCCAGCCCCACCATGATCACCAAACCCTGTTCCCAAGTGCCACGGCCACACAGGTTTTGAACCCCTCCATGGATGGGGACTCCACCCCTGCCCTGGGAGCCTCTGACAGGGCTTCACCACTGTCAGTGAAGGAGTTGTTCCCAATGTCCAATCTGAACCTGTGCTGGCACAACTTGAGGCCATTTCCTCTCATCCTGTCATTTGTTAATTGGGAGAAGAGACCAACAGCCACCTGGCTTCAACCTGCAGAGAGCAATAGGTCTTCTCTCAGCCTCCTCAGTTTAAACAACCCCAGTTCCTTCAGCTGCTCCTCGTAAGTCTTGGGCTTTGGACCCTTCATTGCTGTCCTCTGGACGAGCTCCAGCCCCTCAATACCTTTCTTGGAGTGAGGGGCCCAAAACTGAGCCCAGCCCTGAAGCTGCTGCGCCCCGAGAGTGCCCCTTCCTGCAGATGTCCTGAACACGTAGGTGATGGTCTCACCTCTGGTGGTTCTGCCAGCAAGGAGCTTTAATTATTGAGAGAAGCAGTGAGCAGTGTGGGTTTGTGCGCTGTGGGAAGGGATCATTTAGAAGCTGGGGAGGGCTGGGAGCTGCTGGGCTTTCTTTGAGCTTCTTGCTGTTTCTGATGAGCTGGCTGGCTCTGTAACGACCCCCAGGACACAGCATCTGCCCCTTTGGTGAAGCCAGGGCTTTCCTGAAGGAACCTGCTCCCCTCCTCAGTCTGTGTATGATCAGTCTTGTCGTTCTGCTGTGTATAAATCAGGGTAAGTGTTGAGTGGAATTTGGTTTTTATGTGATTTGAGGACACAATTACTGTCACAGCAAGTGGTGACAAATTGTGGTTCATAAATAGAAGCTGTTTATGTGACAGCAGGTTCCTGGACCATATTTATTTCGTAGCTAACGAATATAGGCTGAGACATGCATGAAGAGTGATTTAATGGGCCATGATTGAACTTGAGCGTCCTCAGCGCCCATCCTGGCTGCTTTGGAGTGGAATTCCAATGAGATATGGATTTGTGTGGACCGTTGGTTTTCTGGAATCCAGACCTGCTGTGGCTTTGGGTGTGGGACCTGGTGGGCTTCCCTGGCAAAGGGGGGTGTGGGTGCTCCATCCAGTGCCCCCTGGTAAAGGTGGTTGGCAGAGCTCTGCTACCCAGGCCAGAAGTTCAGGTCTGTTAGGGAACAAAAGCTGTGATGGCAGAGAACCAAATCATTCCTCACCTCTGGAATGAACTCACACCAAGCAGGGATCGTTGCTGCATGGGAACAGCCCTGAAGTAAGGGCTGTTTTCTGCTACAGCTTCATTTCCTTTCTTTATTTTCCCTTCCTACCTTGTGAATAAACCCAGTATTGTCTCTCCTGTCTCTTGGTATGCACAGAACATCACTGAAACGGCTCCTTTGTTCCTGCTCTTTTGTTTGCTTTCTGGGAGCCTTGTGTAAGGTTGAGCTGCTGGGATAACAAACTGATAAAGTTCCTTTTTTTTCTGGAAGAAGTAACTGCTTGTGTTGAAACTCCGCGTGGTCCCGGGGCCTCGGTGGCTGCGTGGGTGGTGGCCGCAGGGAGCTTTCGTTTTCTGTCTGAGCAGAGATGTTAAGTAGAGTTTGAACTGCCTGACTCCCACTGTTAATGATATTGACAGTGAGACTGAGGCCACCCTCAGCAGGTTTGGGGGTGACACCAAGCTGAGAGGGGCAGTGGTGACACCAGGAGGATGGGATGGCACCCAGAGGGAGCTGGACAGGCTGGAGAAGTGGGGCTGTGGGATCCTCATGAGGTTCAACATGGCCATGGGCAAGGTCCTGCACCTGGGTTGGGTAGCCCCCGGGATCAATAGAGGATGGGGGACAATGGGATTGGGATCAGCCCTGTGGAGAAGGCCTTGGGGTGCTGGGGGAGGAGAAGCTCCCCAGGAGCCGGCAATGGGCGCTCCCAGCCCAGAAACCAAGGGTGTCCTGGGCTGCATCCAGAGTGGGAGCAGAGGGGAGGGAGGGGATTCTGCCCCTCTGCTGCGCTCTGGGGAGACCCCACCTGGAGCCCTGGGGCCAGCTCTGGAGTCCTGAGCACAGGAAGGACCTGGAGCTGTTGGAGGGAGGCCAGAGGAGGCCACGGAGATGATCCAAGGGCTGGAGAACCTCTGGTGTGAGGAGAGGGTGGGAGAGTTGGGGTTGTTCATCCTGGAGAGGAGAAGGCTGTGGGGAGACCTTAGAGCAGCCTCCCAGGACTGAAAGGGGCTCCAGGAAAGCTGGGGAGGGGCTTTTCCGAAGGGCCTGGAGTGATGGGATGAGGGGGAGTGGCTTTAAATTGGAAGGGGGAGATTGAGATTGGACATTGGGAAGAAATTCTTCAGGATGAGGATGGGGAGGCCCTGGCCCAGGTTTCCCAGAGCAGTGGTGGCTGCCCCATCCCTGGAGGTGTTGAAGGCCAGGTTGGATGGGGCTTGGAGCCCCCTGATCCAGTGGGAGGTGTCCCTGCCCATGGCAAGGGGTGGGACTGGATGTGCTTTGAGGTCCCTTCCCACCCGGACCGTTCCATGGTCCATGTGAAGTTCTTGGTCAGCTGCTGTCTCTGTCAGTGCTGTGTCAGGCAGCTCTGTTCTAAAGTGCCCTCCAAGCAGGACCACGTGGTGGGTCACCAGGTCCAACTGCACTGAGTGGTGTTGGTGCCTTCCTTCCTCTCTGGTTCTTGGGAATTGCTGTCCTAATGGCATGTATGGGGGTGAACAGCACATTGTAATCAATCTGTTAAACATCTGAACGGCAGCACTCGGTGATTCTGTTTGCTTCCTTGTGGCTTCTGAGACCTAAATGTGTGGAATTTGAGAATAAGTGTTATGGGGAGTGGCTGAGGGCCCTGGGGGGGTTTGGTCTGGAGAAGAGGAGGCTGAGGGGAGACCTCCTGGCTCTCTGCAGCTCCCGGAGGTTGGTCTCTGCTCCCAAGGGATGGGATGAGAGGAAATGGCCTCGAGTTGCACCAGGGGAGGTTTAGATTGGATATTGGGAACAATTTCTTTGTAGAAAGAGTGGTGAAGCCCTGGCAGAGGCTGCCCAGGACAGGAGTGGAGTCTCCATCCTGGAGGGGTTCAAAGCCCTGTGGCCATGGCAGGTGGGGAAAGGGTTTGGTTGGCATGGTGGGGTTGGGCTGGATGAAACTGGAGGTCTTTTCTAACCCTGATGATTCCATGATTCTGTGACATCATTGTACTTTTTAAAAGAGTCTTGCTGCTTGTGTTCCAGCCAATATAAAGATTTGTGTTTGCAGGTGTCTGGTTGCAGGGTAATGGACTTCTTTGTGTGGGAAGGGAGGGAAGTGGAAGGAAAGAGATCACAGAACCATAGAATCATCTGGTTGGAAAGGACCTTTGAGACTATTGAGTCCAATTGTACCTGTCCTCTACTAAACCAGACCCCTGAGGACCTCATCTGCTTCTCTTTTAAACCCCTCCAGGGATGGGGACTCCACCACCACCCTGGGCAGCCTCTGCCAGTGTCAAGGTCGATTTCTGAAGGTGCTTAATTGTTTAAATATTGGTGTGAAGAGCAGTGGAGGAGCAGGAGGTCACAGTTATGTGGGTGCAGCAGCCTGGTGTGTGGAGAGCAGACACTTCACACCACCTCTGTCTCCTTGATAGCTTGATTTTCTATGTATTTATTAATTCATACGGCCCTGGGAGCTCTTGAAGAGCTGCTGGTTGCGATGTTGACTTGTAATGCCTTATGAATTAACATGTGGGTGTTTACTCATGATTTTAACATAAATCTCTGAAGAACAAACCTTGAAGAGGTTTCAGGTGAGGCTGGCGGGGAGAGGAGACTTCTGCTGCGCTGGATGCTGTAGTTTTGACCTAGATTTGATGTGAAACCTTGAAAGGAGCTGATGCACAAAGGGAGCTGGCGTGCTCACAGCTCAGCTGCCACCTTGGAGGGGAACAGGAAGGCTTCAAAAGGAGTTTCAAGTCTGGAAAGTGCCCTTCACTCTTGCAGTTCTGCATCTCTCCTTCTGATGGTGGTTCCTCCTCTCTCCTGTCGGGTGCTGGGTGAGGCGAGCTGCTTGGAGAGCCTGGGGAGGCAGCAGTGCAGGAGGAGGAACCCTTTGCTGAAAACGGTGAAGATGTGAATAAATGAACCTGGGGTGGTGGTTGAGAGCGGCTGAACAGGAGGCAGCAGTGGCCCAGGGGGGCAAGAAGGCCCCCAGCACCCTGGCTTGGCTCAGCCCTGGGGTGGCAGCAGGAGCAGGGCAGGGATGGGCCCCCTGCACTCAGCACCTCCAATCCTGGGCTCAGGGTTGGGCCCCTCCCTCCAAGAAAGCCCTGGAGGGGCTGGAGCGCGTCTGGAGAAGGGAGCGGAGCTGGGGAAGGGTCTGGAGAACAGGGGCTGTGGGAGCGGCTGAGGGCCCTGGGGGGGTTTGGCTGGAGAATAGGAGGCTGAGGGGAGACCTCCTGGCTCTCTGCAGCTCCTGGAGAGGAGGGTGGAGCCAGGGGGGGTTGGGCTCTGCTCCCCAGGGATGGGATGAGAGGAAATGGACTCAAGTTGTGCCAGGGCAGGGTCAGGTTGGACATCAGGAACAATTCCTTCACCAAAAGGGTTCTCAGACCCTGGCAGAGGCTCCCAGGGCAGGGGTGGAGTCCCCATCCCTGGAGGGGTTCCAAACCCGCGTGGCCGTGGCACTTGGGGACAGGGTTTGGTGGTCACAGTGGGGTTGGGCTGATGTTGGCCTGGCTGAGCTTGGAGGGCTTTTCCAGCCTTAATGATTCCATGATTCAATGAACGCACAGTGCGTGGCCTCTCCCAGATAAGAGGTGGGGCTGGATAACAACAAACTTCCATTGTGTTGGAGGATTAAGGCAGGTATTTGGGGGGGATGGAAGCCAGAGGGCTGGATTTGTCACCAAAATGAATGTTCCTGGGTTGGTTTGCAGAAATCAAACCTCTCCGCAGCGCCGGCTCTGGTTTCAGTTTGTTGTTTGCTCACGGTGTGCGACAGCTCCTGAAAGCACCAGGAATACAGGCGTCTGAAACGGGGGAATGTAGGTCACTCTGAGGAGCTGCTGTCTCACAGGGTCGTCATCTGCTTCGTTAAGAATAGATTAATTGACAGAATCATGGAATGGTTTGGTTGGAAGGGACTTCAAAGCCCACCCAGTCCCACCCCCTGCCATAGGCAGGGACACCTCCCACTGGATCAGGGGGCTCCAAGCCCCATCCAGCCTGGCCCTCAACACCTCCAGGGATGGGGCAGCCACCACTGCTCTGGGAAACCTGGGCCAGGGCCTCCCCACCCTCACACCAACGCATTTCTCCCCAAGATCTCATCTCAGTCTCCCCTCTTTCAGCTTCAAACCCTTCCCCTCATTATATCCTAACGTCATATTTTGTCCTAAGGTGTTTAAACTGGAAGGGGGAAGATTGAGATTGGGCATCAGGAAGAAATTATTCACAAAGAGGGTGGGGAGGCCCTGGCCCAGGTTGCCCAGAGCAGTGGTGGCTGCCCCATCCCTGGAGGTGTTGAAGGCCAGGTTGGATGGGGCTTGGAACCTCCGGATCCAGTGGGAGGTGTCCCTGCCCATGGCAGGGGGTGGCACTGGATGGGCTTTGAGGTCCCTTCCAGCCCAAAGCATTCTCTGATTCTATCCCTGCACTCCCTGATCAAGAACCACCTCACAATGTTCCTGGAGCCCCTTTCAGTCCTGGGAGGCTGCTCTAAGGGCTCCCCACAGCCTTCTCCTCTCCAGGATGAACAACCCCAACTCTCCCACCCTGTCCTCACAGCAGAGGTTCTCCAGCCCTCGGACCATCCCCGTGGCCCCCTCTGGTCTCATTCCAACAGAGCTGTTTTTATTCTATTCCGAGCACTTCAGAACTGAAATCCTGTCTTTACGTACAGAAAGCCGTGGTCACACTGACTTTTCTTGACACCTGCTCTGCAAAAATGTCCATTTTCAGGATACTCCAGGTATCCCTGGTGCTTGGAGATGCTGCTGTTCCCTGGTGTGTTCTCTGCTCACTGCTACAAATGTTGTTAAGGAACCCAGCCCTGTGTGGCCATTGCTGTCAGGATGGAGTGGGTTGAGGCTGGAGACCTCAGGAGTGGATGTTCACCCAGGCAATGGGTCATGAGGGTGCTCAGACACAGTGATGGGCTGAGGGGTGAATGAGAGGGAGAGCACTTGGGGAAAGGAGAGGCCTCCAGGGAATAGTCCGAGGGTGGAAGGATGGACACGAGGGGCTGGGTGTGTGGGAGAGGGGAGTGGAGGTTGGGAAAAGGGTAATGCTAATGACATCATCGTTTGTGGCTGGTGGAGTTACAGTAATTCAGGCACGTGGCACTGTTACCATTGTCCTTCTGTGTGGCTCATCCAAACTGGGTGCTCCAGCAGGGCCCTTGCCTTCATTAGAGGTGGGGGTTGGTCTCTTCTCTCAAGTCACAGCAGTAGGACAGAGGAAATGGCCTAAAGTTGCTCCGGGGAGGTTTGGGTTGGATACTGGGAACAATTTCTTCACCAAAAGGGTCCTCAGGCCCTGGCAGAGGCTCTCAGGGAGGTGGTGGAGTCCCCATCCCTGAAGGGATTTAAAAGCTGGGTGGATGAGGTGCTCAGGGACAGGGTTTAGTGGTGGAAAGGGACAGTTGGACTCCATGATCTCAAAGGTCTTTTCCAACCAAGTGATTCTGTGGGGGTTCTTGGGTGTTTTCTCTGACCCAGTGGCTGTGGAGCACTCTTAGACGGCCAGAATTAGCTGAGTGTGCCCAGTGGACAAGGAGGCCCCCAGCACCCTGGCTTGGCTCAGCCCTGGGGTGGCAGCAGGAGCAGGGCAGGGATGGTCCCCCTGCACTCAGCACCTCCAATCCTGGGCTCAGGGTTGGGCCCCTCCCTCCAAGAAAGCCCTGGAGGGGCTGGAGCGCGTCTGGAGAAGGGAGCGGAGCTGGGGAAGGGTCTGGAGAACAGGGGCTGTGGGAGCAGCTGAGGGCCCTGGGGGGGTTTGGGCTGGAGAAGAGGAGGCTGAGGGGAGACCTCCTGGCTCTCTGCAGCTCCTGGAGAGGAGGGTGGAGCCAGGGGGGGTTGGGCTCTGCTCCCAAGGGATGGGATGAGGGGAAACGGCCTCGAGTTGTGCCAGGGCAGGTTTACATTGGATATTGGGAACAATTCCTTCATGGAGAGGGTTGTCCAGCCCTGCCAGTGTCTGCCCAGGGCGGTGGAGGAGTCCCCATCCCTGGAGGGGTTCAGACACCGTGTGGATGTGGCACTTAGGACGGGATTTGGTGGTGGGGTTGGCCGTGTGGGTTCTGCGGTTGGGCTGGAGGATCTTAAAGGTCTTCTCCAAACCTGAACGATTCCGTGGTGCTGTGAGTGTGTTTCCTAAGGCTCCCTGGAAGGTGGGTGGTTCCTTTGTAGGTGTTTCCTTATTTAGCTGCAGCTCGTGGTGCTCCCTGGGTGCTGAGTTGTCCTGACGCGCAGCCTTGCCCAGCAGGCACAGCCGGTTGGTGTTGCTGCTCCGCTTCGCACGCTCGGCTCGGGGAAAACTCCCTGTGGAGAAGAGAAAATGCTGAAACACTGGAATCCAGTGAATTTCTGGTTTACTACCACATAAATGCAGAGTCTGCTCCCATCTGGAGTGCTGTGCTACGCTCCTGATCCCTGAGTGCCAACTGTGATGGAATTAAAGGTGGGAAGAGAACAGCAAAGGCAGCCAAGAGACCGTTTCAGTGTCCCTGCTCTGTGATTCCCGTGGTGGTCCAGGGGGTGCTGCTGGTTCTCCGTCACCTTGTGCAGGGAGTGGCTCTGGGAGCCAACTGGACTGGCACCTTGGCCTCCATCAGCCACAGCGTGGCAGCAGGAGCAGGGCAGGGATTGTGCCCCTGGACTGGGCATTGCTGAGGCCACATCCCCAAGTACTGGGGTCAGTTTTGGGGCCCTCACTCCAAGAAGGACATTGAGGAGCTGGAGAACAAGTCCTACAAGGAGGGAACACAGGTTGTTTAGCCTGGAGAAGAGGAGGCTGAGGGGGAACCTCATCCCTGTCTACAACTGCCTGAAAGGAGGTTGGAGCCGGGGCGGGGGGGGGGGGGGTTGGGGTCTTCTCCCAAGGAACAAGGGATGGGATGAGAGGAAATGGCCTCAAGTTGCCCCAGGGCAAGGTCAGACTGGACATCAGGAACAATTCCTTCACTAAAAGGGTTCTCAGTCCCTGGCAGAGGCTCCCAGGGAGGTGGTGGAGTCCCCATCCCTGGAGGGGTTTAAAAGCAGGTGGATGAGTTTCTCAGGGCTCTGGTTCCATAGTGGGCAGGACAGTTGGACTTGATAGTCTGAAAGGTCTTTTTCCAACCAGATGATTCTGTGATTCTATGAATCTATGACTGTGCATCTGGGGTCCCTTTGCTTGGACCACTGAGGCCCAGCTTGCCTGTCCTAGCACTGGGCTGAGGGTGCTGAGCAAGTTGTGTGGGTGCTCCCTGCCCTGCAGTGAGTGGGGTTCGGAGTCACTGGAACCGTGGAGGCTGGAATGGAACTCCTCTGCTTTTGTATCAGGAGTGACTGTGGTTGTTTCTTGTGACCAAGGCAAGGATTCTGCCTCTCTGCTCTGGGGAGACCCCACTTGGAGCCCTGGGGCCAGCTCTGGAGTCCTGAGCACAGGAAGGACCTGGAGCTGTTGGAGTGAGTCCAGAGGAGGCCACGGAGATGATCCAAGGGCTGGAGAACCTCTGGTGTGAGGACAGGGTGGGAGAGTTGGGGTTGTTCATCCTGGAGAGGAGAAGGCTGTGGGGAGCCCTTAGAGCAGCCTCCCAGGACTGAAAGGGGCTCCAGGAAAGCTGGGGAGGGGCTCTGGATCAGGGAGCGCAGGGATGGGATGAGGGGAAGGGTTTGGAGCTGAAAGAGGGGAGATTGAGATGAGATCTTGTGGAGAAATGTTTTGCTGTGAGGGTGGGGTGTCCAGACACACCCCAAACCCAGGCTCTGCCTCCCCGGGAGGGTGTGGAGAGAAGGGCAGTTGGTGGCCCCAGTGCTCGTCAGAGGATCTGAATGTGGCCCAGGTTCTGCTGGGATCAGTTGGGAGCTCAGAGCCGCATCTGAGCGCTGGTGGAGACACGTTGGGTGTTGCACAGAGGCCACGGACGCGAGGGTGGATCTGTGCAGGTTTGCTTTGCTTTCCTCACGTAGCGCTGTTAAAAGTGTGTTTGTACAGTGACACCACTGACAAATGAAATACAAGATACATAGAATGGCCCACCTGGAAAGACCCTTGAGACCATGGAGTCCAACCATCCCTGTCCACTATGGAACCAGATCCCTGAGCACCTCATCCACCTGGCATTTGAACCCCTCCAGGGATGGGGACTCCACCACCTCCCTGGGAGCCTCTGACAGGGTCTGAGAACCCTTTTGGTGAAGGAATTGTTCCTGATGTCCAACCTGACCCTGTCCTGGCACAACTTGAGGCCGTTTCCTCTCATCCCATCCCTTGGGAGCAGAGCCCAACCCCCCCTGGCTCCACCCTCCTCTCCAGGAGCTGCAGAGAGCCAGGAGGTCTCCCCTCAGCCTCCTCTTCTCCAGCCCAAACCCCCCCAGGGCCCTCAGCCGCTCCCACAGCCCCTGTTCTCCAGACCCTTCCCCAGCTCCGCTCCCTTCTCCAGACGCGCTCCAGCCCCTCCAGGGCTTTCTTGGAGGGAGGGGCCCAACCCTGAGCCCAGGATTGGAGGTGCTGAGTGCAGGGGGCCCATCCCTGCCCTGCTCCTGCTGCCACCCCAGGGCTGAGCCAAGCCAGGGTGCTGGGGGCCTTCTTGCCCACCTGGGCCACTGCTCTTGCCCGGCACTCGTTGGTGTGCAGCCCACACCCTGAATTCCGTGGTGATTTGCCACCCAGGTTGACTGGGCTCCTGGTGCTGCCCCTCTCTTGCCCTACATTCCCCTTCCCACCACCCAGTGTCCTCCCCGGGCTGAATGAGGTCTTTGTTTGGGAAGAATGCGAACACAATCGGTGCTGTCTGCAAAGGGTTGGCTCATCATTTGCAGCGCTGACAAGGGCTGGAAAATGACTTTCTCTCTCCCTCTTGTGCAGATGATGTTCAAGAAGAGTTGGTTTGTGAGTTTACAGCAGCAGAACGATCTTTTGAAAACCTGGGTAGGGGCTTGGGAAGGTGCACAGGGATCTACAGCTGGTGGGATGTAGAGATTGTGGATTTGAAAAGAGCTTTCTGCTGGTGCAGGTCCTGTGCCCTCATTCACATCTTCCGTCTGAATCACAGAACCATGGAAAGGTGTAGGTTTGGAGGGACCTCCAAGCCCATCCAGTTCCATCCCCTGCCATGGGCAGGGACACCTCCCACTGGATTGGGGGCTCCAAGCCCCATCCAACCTGGCCTTCAACACCTCCAGGGATGGGGCAGCCACCACTGCTCTGGGCAACCTGGCCCAGGGCCTCCCCACCCTCACAGCAAAACTTTTCTCCCCAAGATCTCATCTCAATCTCCCCTCTTTCAGCTCCAGTCTGAGGTTTAGGTCAAGCAGAGCTGATAACGCTCTTTGAGAATTAATTCTGTAGGGCATTTCCCTGCATCTCGGGGAATTTCTCTTCTAAATCTCTCTTCTTTCAACTTCAGACCGTGTTCCCTCTCACTTGAGAGTAATGGAAGCCCAACACTGTTGAGCAAATAGTTCTGGGTTCCCCAAGATGTTCGGATATTTAATCCTACACGAGCGGGGCCGAGTGCTTTACCAGGAGCTGTTGGCCAAAGCCCCTGTGGGTGTGGGAGTGGGGAGCGCGGCGCGAGCGGCCGTGGGCACGGTCTGGCTGTCCGGCTCCTGCGGCTCCTCTCAGCCTGCCCCTTGGCAGCACTGACTCAGTACTTGTGTAAGGGTGGATCTTGTTTGCACACACCCAGGGGTCACTGCTGGTGCCTCTTCAGGCTTCACACGTAAGGATCAGGAATCTCAAAAACCCAGGAAGAGCTTCTCTCTTTTTTAGCACCGTGAGTTTAGTTTTTTGTCACACCTGGGCCCATAGGTTGATGTGAGCGACTGGTAGAGTGGCCCAGGTGGGCAAGAAGGCCCCCAGCACCCTGGCTTGGCTCAGTCCTGGGGTGGCAGCAGGAGCAGGGCAGGGATGGGCCCCCTGCACTCAGCACCTCCAATCCTGGGCTCAGGGTTGGGCCCCTCCCTCCAAGAAAGCCCTGGAGGGGCTGGAGCGCGTCTGGAGAAGGGAGCGGAGCTGGGGAAGGGTCTGGAGAACAGGGGCTGTGGGAGCGGCTGAGGGCCCTGGGGGGGTTTGGGCTGGAGAAGAGGAGGCTGAGGGGAGACCTCCTGGCTCTCTGCAGCTCCTGGAGAGGAGGGTGGAGCCAGGGGGGGTTGGGCTCTGCTCCCAAGAACAAGATGCGAGGAAGTGACCTCAGGTTGCACCAGAGGAGGTTTAGATTGGATATTGGGAACAGTTTCTTTATGGGAAGAGTGGCAAAGCCCTGGCAGAGTCTCCCAGGGCAGTGGTGGAGTCCCCATCTCTGGAGGGGTTCAAAACCCGTTTTGCTGTGGCACCTGAGGACAGGATTTGGTGGTCATGGAGGGGTTTGGCTGATGGTTGGACTGGATGAGCTTGGAGGGCTTTTCCAACCATAATGATTCCCTGATTCCATGACCTGAAATGGGAAGGAGTCCCGGAAGGGAGCTGGAAGCTCTGACTGGCCTGACCATGAGGAGCCATCACCGTCAGGCTGTGTGAGCTGGGGTGGGGCAAACTCTTCCAAGGGGTTGGCAGGGAGGGGTTCCAGGCTGGCACTGTGCTTCCTCATTCCTCGACGAAGCTCAGCTTGCCCTGTTGAAGCTGATGGGTATCTTATGGACACTTAACTAGGCCATAATTTCATGCTCATCTTTAATTCATTAGTCCTGTCATTATCCTTCTGTGACAGCAGGAGCTCCGTGCTGCACCCCATTCATTTTTTATATCCCCTGCCCTCTTCAACTCTTTCCTCACCTCAGTGTTACGGGAAGCTCCACGTTCCTGCAATCTTTTCCCTCTCAAGCCTTGGTGTTTCTCCCAGCCCAGAATCACCAGTGACTCTTTGGAGAAGACCTGGAACAGGATGGGCCCTGCAGCGATGCAGAACTCTTGTCTTTCCAGGCTGTTAAAACTCCTTTGGAAGGATTTGGAGCAAATCATTGCTGCTGTTTACGTCCATCGTTCTGTTCTGAGGGCTGAGAGGGTGTTACTTGGTAATTGGGGTGGAAGCCATGTGTAACGTGGAATTAGAGATTTTTTTATGCCCAAATATCAGCCTTGGCCAAGTCACAGAATCAGAGAGTGGTTTGGGTGGGAAGGGCCCTCAAAGCCCAGCCAGTCCCAGCCCCAGCCATGGGCAGGGACACCTCCCACTGGATCAGGGGCTCCAAGCCCCATCCAACCTGGCCTTCAACACCTCCAGGGATGGGGCAGCCACCACTGCTCTGGGAAATCTGGGCCAGGGTCTCTCCACCCTCATCCTGAAGAATTTCTTCCCAATATCCAAATTAAATCTCCCCCTTCCAAATTAAAGCCATTCCCCCTCATCCCATCACTCCAGACCATGGAAAAAAAAAACCTCCCCAGCTTTCCTGGAGCCCCTTTCAGTCCTGGGAGGCTGCTCTAAGGTCTCCCCACAGCCTTCTCCTCTCCAGGATGAACAACCCCAACTCTCCCACCCTCTCCTCACACCAGAGGTTCTCCAGCCCTTGGATCATCTCCGTGGCCTCCTCTGGACTCGCTCCAACAGCTCCAGATCCTTCCTGTGCTCAGGACTCCAGAGGTGGCCCCAGGGCTCCAGGTGGGGTCTCCCCAGAGCGCAGCAGAGGGGCAGAATCCCCTCCCTCCCCTCTGCTCCCACTCTTTGGGTGCAGCCCAGGACACCCTTGGTTTCTGGGCTGGGAGCGCCCATTGCCGGCTCCTGGGGAGCTTCTCCTCCCCCAGCACCCCAAGCCCTTCTCCTCAGTTCTGCTCCCAATCCCATCATCCCCCATCCTCTATTGATCCTGGGGGATGCCCCGACCCAGGTGTAGGACCTTGCCCTTGGCCTTGTTGAACCTCATGATGTTCCCACAGCCCCACCTCTCCAGCCTGTCCAGGTCCCTCTGGATCCCATCCCATCCTCCTGGTGTCACCACTCAGCTTGGTGGCTCGTGGTGCTCCCACTTCACTGGGCGCAGTCGGTGCTGATGATTTCTTTAGGCAGTTTTGAGAGAAGGGTGAAGTAAGAGGTGTTCCTCAAGCCTCATCTGCTCAAGGAGCTGGGAGGGTGCTCTCCTTCCTGGCTTGGCTCCTGTGGTGTCTGTAGTGGTCTCAGCCCGTCTGTTCCAGGGTGGAGGGATGAGTTTGTACAGGGTGTGCAGATGAGGTTTCTCCAGGGCTTTCAGCAGCAGCGTTATGGAAGTTCTCACCAGGTGGTGTTTGCCTGCTGGAGGGCTGCCTCTCCCTGGGCTTGTAGGAGCTCTGTGGTAGTGGAACAGTGATCTCCCAGCCTTCTGTTGGACATCTGGGTCACAGAAGGTGTTCTTTGCTCACGGGTGGGTAACGCTGCATCGATGGTTGGACTGGATGATCTTAGAGGTCTTTTCCATCATTGGCCATTCTGTGATTCTATGATCTGGTGCCACTGAGACCCCTGCCTTGGGTTCATTGTGTCTTCATGTTTAGCAGTTGGTTGTTTCAGTTTTCCTTTCTCCAGTGCCTCACACTTCTGGGAGCAGAAAACTTCAGCTGGAAGAGTTCACTATATCAGATCTCATCATGAAGATGTCCTTACTGGTTGTGCCATTGATCTCAGCTCATGATCCATCTTCAGTTTGATAGTTGCTCTTTCCCAAAGTCTCCTCAGGACAACTCCTCTTCATCTCCAGACCTTCCAAATCCCATTGTTGATCAAATTCCTTGGATACCATCTCATCTCTCAGGATGGTCTCTGCTTACTCGCATCGAGGGCCAAGTCATGATATTGCTCACCCTGCACCCATGGCCTGAGCAGAGGTGGGCCTGGACGAAGGCTCGTGGTGGTTGGGTGCCACCTTAGGCTGCTAACGTGGCTTTTATCACTGCTTGAATGCTTTGTGGTGCTGAAGCCCTTCTTCTCACCTTATTAAAGCTGGAGGTTGCCTGGCTGTAAGCCACACGCACGTTCAGCTCAGGAGACACCTCAGGGCTTCTGCTCCTTGTTGGAAAGCCTGGTTTGGACAGTGGAGGCCTGGCGTGGGCACTTGGATTCCTGTTAAACAGGCAAGAGGTTTCTGTGGCTGCTGTTATTTTTCCTGGTAGATGGCTTGGATGAGGTTTATGGGGAGGAGAGTCTTGGAGGGGGATTTCAGAGCTTTCTGAAATAGTGGGGTCGTGAAGGTCGGTTATAAGAGTAAATAAATCAGAATTCACCAGTGTGCTGTATTTTTTTCAGTGAATGTGAAATATTGTGGTTTAATCATTTAAAATATAAGAAGAAAGCCTGCTGTTTGGTGTAGGATGCTTAAATTTACACCCAAACTCCTCCTTTTTGGAAGCCCTCCAGAAAAACTGCAAGATCCTGGATACTGTTCTTTCATAAAAAACAAGCTTTTGTGAACCAGATCATCTCAACAACGTTACCTGGAGGAGTCCCTTGATGGGCTGTAGATCCTGAGGCCCTGCTTGTGATGGTTCTCATGCTCCTCTCACGTTCCTGCTTCCTTGGAGAGCTGGGGTTTACTGGGCAGTTGAGTGAAAGAAGGAGAAACCTGCAGGAATTTGGAATTTGATGTGGAGTTGGATTTCTTCTAAAACAAATACTAATTATGAATTTCTGTGTTTGTTTATTTTAGGGATAGACTTCAAGATTAAAACTGTTGAGTTGCAAGGGAAGAAGATCAAGCTGCAGATATGGTGAGTAAGGCCCATCCGTGGCTCCTCTGGGGAGGGGGTTTCCACCAGAGTGGGTCTGTCTTGATGGGATTCCGTTCAGGTGTCGGATTCATAGCCGTGGTTTTGGCTTTCAGCAGTGGCAAAGCCCCATGTGATCCCCTAAACTGGACTTCTCTAAAGCCTTTGATATGGTCAACTGTAACGTCCTTCTCTCTAAACTGGAGGGATGTGGATTTGATGGGTGGACTGCTCGGTGGAGAAGGAATTGGATGGTCACGTTCAGAGAGTGGTCCATGGCTCCATGTCCACCTGGAGACCCGTGAGGAGCGGTGCCCTCAGGGTCTGTACTGGGACCAGTACAGTTCAATATCTTCATTAATGATATTGACAGCAGGGTCGAGGGCACCCTCAGTGGGTTTGGGGGCAACACCAAGCTGAGAGGGGCAGTGGTGACACCAGAAGGAAGGGATGGGACCCAGAGGGACCTGGACAGGCTGGAGAGGTGGGGCTGTGGGAAACTCATGAGGTTCAACAAGGCCAAGGGCAAGGTCCTACACCTGGGTTGGGGCAGCCCCCAGGATCAATAGAGGATGGGGGACAATGGGATTGGGATCAGAACTGAGGAGAAGGCCTTGGGGTGCTGGGGGAGGAGAAGCTCCCCAGGAGCCGGCAATGGGCACTCCCAGCCCAGAAACCAAGGGTGTCCTGGGCTGCACCCAAAGAGTGGGAGCAGAGGGGAGGGAGGGGATTCTGCCCCTCTGCTGCGCTCTGGGGAGACCCCACCTGGAGCCCTGGGGCCACCTCTGGAGTCCTGAGCACAGGAAGGACCTGGAGCTGTTGGAGCGAGTCCAGAGGAGGCCACGGAGATGATCCAAGGGCTGGAGAACCTCTGGTGTGAGGACAGGGTGGGAGAGTTGGGGTTGTTCATCCTGGAGAGGAGAAGGCTGTGGGGAGCCCTTAGAGCAGCCTCCCAGGACTGAAAGGGGCTCCAGGAAAGCTGGGGAGGGGCTTCTTCCAAGGGCTTGGAGTGATGGGATGAGGGGGAATGGCTTTAATTTGGAATGGGGAGATGGAGATTGGATATTGGGAAGAAATTCTTGATGGTGAGGGTGGGGAGGCCCTGGCCCAGGTTTCCCAGAGCAGTGGTGGCTGCCCCATCCCTGGAGGTGTTCAAGGCCAGGTTGGATGGGGCTTGGAGCCCCCTGATCCAGTGGGAGGTGTCCCTGCCCATGGCAGGGGCTGGGACTGGCTGGGCTTTGAGGTCCCTTCCCACCAAACCATTCCAGGATTCTTTGATTCCAAATGCTTGGGGAGGGTTTGTCACCACCTGCTCCCTGGGACAAGCTGCTGGCAACGTCCTGCTGGGGAGGACGGGATCCTTGGAGGTTGTGACTTAGTGGGAAGAGTTTTACAACTGGAATTGTTAACTCAGGAGCAGCCTGGACTCTGTGTCTCGGCGCTGCCTGCCAACCTGGCTTTGTGGCACCGAGGGTTCTCATCCATTCCCTTGTTTGATGTTTTCCATGCCCAGCTGGGGAGTTCCTCAGCCTGCTGGGTTCACGGTGGCTTCTCTGTAGGAAAGTCTAATGTGGGGCAAAGCTTAAACTCTCTCCTTTTTGCTTGCTCTGCACGGCTAATGAGAGATTTTCCTGTGCTGACAGCCCAGTAACACATCAGGTCAGGAAAGCTTCTGGCTTTTCCTGCCTGGAATATCAGCCATTCCCACAGCCCCTGTTCTCCAGACCCTTCCCCAGCTCCGCTCCCTTCTCCAGACGCGCTCCAGCCCCTCCAGGGCTTTCTTGGAGGGAGGGGCCCAACCCTGAGCCCAGGATTGGAGGTGCTGAGTGCAGGGGGACCATCCCTGCCCTGCTCTAAGCAGGGAAGGATTGTGTTTTAAAGCATTATCAGAAGAACCAGTAGAACAGCAATAAAATTCTGAGCACTGTTTTGTCAGGAATGATGTGGGTTCATGTGTTGAAGACCGTTGTCTCGAGCAGGATCTTCCCTGAGCATCAGCTGTGCTTTCTTCTCGTTGCAGCCACGTAAATCTTTCATAAACACATCAGGGTGCATCTTAAGGTTCTCCAGTCTCTGCTAGGTCAGCTGGAAAGCTGTCCCAGAATTTCCCCTCTCCCCTGGGTGACTGTGCTGTGATGCAGCTTACACTTACTCTGCTGAGGCCATGAGGATGATCTAAATAGATTTCTCGCTTCCCTTGCACTGCTCCTTTCCCCAGTCCCACAGGACGACTTCCTCTGTCTTCATTTTGCAGCTCAGCAACCCAAGTTCTCTGGTTTTCCTTCCTTGGCTCTCTTAAATAGTCCTTCTCTATGGTTATTTTAACCGGGAGATTTACCACAAATGTTGATGTGATCTTTCTAGATGTCAAGTAAGGCCTTTGATCCTGTCCTCGTAGCATCCTCATAAGCAAATTGTCCAACATCCACCTGGATAAACTGATGATGCAGTGGGTGAACCGTTGGCTGATGGGTCAAAAGGTCACAGGGAATGGGGTCACTCCCTTGTGACATTACGTGAGGATCCATCCTGGGGCCAGGGCTCTTTAACATCTTCATAAATGGCCTGGATGCAGGACTGGAGGGTTTCCTGGCCAGGTTGGCTGAGGACACAAAACTGGGGGGAAGCAGTTGATGCTCTGGAGGGCAAAGAGGCCCTGCAGAGGGATCTGGACAGGTTGGAGAGGTGACAACCACCAACCGCCTGGAATTTAACAAGGGCAAGGGCAGGGTTCTGCCCCTGGGACAGGGCATCCCTGGGTGTCCACACAGACTGGGCACAGAGAGGCTGGAGAGCCCTGCCCAGAGGGACCTGGGGGCTCTGCTCCATGGCAAGGTGACCACGAGCCACCAGGGAGCCCTGGCAGCCAAGAGGGCAACCGTGTCCTGGGGGGCACCAAGCCCAGCATCGCCAGCCGGGCCAGGGAGGGGATTGTCCCGCTCTGCTCTGCTCTGGGGAGGCCCCACCTCGAGCACTGGGGGCACTTTGGGGCACCCCGGGATAAAAAGGACATCAAAGCCCTGGAGAGAGTCCAGAGGAGGCCCCAAAGCTGGGGAAGGGTGTGGAGGGGCAATCCCAGGAGGAGAGGCTGAAGGCACTGGCTCTGTTCAGCTGGACAAGAGGAGCCTGAGGGGGATCTCAGAGCTGTTCGCTGCCTTCTCCCAAGGGAGGGAGGGGAAACAGGGGCTGAGCTCTGCTCTCTGGTGACCAAGGACAGGAGCCCAGGGAAGGGCAGGAAGATGGGCCAGGGCAGGGTTGGCTTGGCCATCAGGAAGAGGTTCTTCCCCCAGAGCAGAGGGTGCTGGAGCCCTGGAACAGCTCCCCAGGGAAGCAGTCCCAGCCTGACAATATTCCAGGGGGTTTGGCCAAGGCCCTCAGCCCCAGGGGGTGAATGTTGGGGGTGTCCTGTGCAGGGACAGGAGCTGGACTGGATGGGCCTGGTGGGTCCCTGCCAACTCAGGGCATTCCATGATTCTACGAAATGTGCTTCCCAACACCAAGGATTTGTTGTGCACCCAGGGTTTTGGGGTGTGCTCTTAATCCCAGAGGCCTGAGCAGCAGAGAGTGAAGCCAGGGCAGTGCCCTCTGATTGTCTCGTGCCGTTTGCTCAGGGTGGGTTCGTCAGTCGTGGGCAGTTGGAAAGCCATAACTCATTTCCTGTGTTTGCTGCTCTCAGGCCTCCAATCTCACATCCATTAGGAGTTATCTCTGAATAATGAATGGGGAATCCATTAAGGAGGGGAAAGGGCAGATATGGAACATAAAAAAGCAGATGGAGGAGGGGAACACACCAGGTTCTCTGCTGTTTCCCTCCCCGGCTTTCTTAGAATCACAGGGTGGTTTGGGTGAGAAGGGGCCTCAAAGCCCATCCAGTGCCACCCCCTGCCATGGGCAGGGACACCTCCCACTGGATCAGGGGGCTCCAAGCCCCATCCAACCTGGCCTTGGACACCTCTAGGTGTTCTTTTCATCCACGGGCTTAGCTCAAGGTTCCAGGAAAAGCCCGAAGGAGCTGAGGAAGCAAGTTTGTTGTAGGCAGAGAGGATGTGACAAGTGATGAGTAACAGCCAAGTGTGGCCAATACCAAGGGCTGTAAAATCCATCTGAATCCTCAGCTGTGCCAGCTCCTGACCTTGTCAGGAAGGGAGGAATTGCTGATGCCATCGGTTGGGATGGCTTTGGTGAGGTTCTGCTGGTGCTCTCCTGCTGCTTCATAGAATCACAGAGTGGTTTGGGTTGGAAGGGACCTCAAAGCCCACCCAGTGCCACCCCCTGCCATGGGCAGGGACACCTCCCACTGCATCAGGGGGCTCCAAGCCCCATCCAACCTGGCCTTGAACACCTCCAGGGATGGGGCAGCCAACACTGCTCTGGGAAACCTGGGCCAGGGCCTCCCCACCCTCACACCAAAACATTTCTCCCCAAGATCTCATCTCAGTCTCCCCTCTTGCAGCTCCAAACCCTTCCCCTCATCCTGTCCCTGCACTCCCTGATCCAGAGCCCCTCCCCAGCTTTTCTGGAGCCCCTTTCAGTCCTGGGAGGCTGCTCTAAGGTCTCCCCACAGCCTTCTCCTCTCCAGGCTGAACAACCCCAACTCTCCCACCCTCTCCTCACACCAGAGGTTCTCCAGCCCTTGGATCATCTCCGTGGCCTCCTCTGGACTCGCTCCAACAGCTCCAGGTCCTTCCTGTGCTGAGGTTGCAAAGTCTCAGCCGTGGGAGGTCGGGTTCACAATTCCGATTGGGTTTGACCAGTTGGAGAAATGTAAATAAATACCAAACTGCTGTGAAGTTCAGCAGGGCTAGATGCAAAGTTGGTGAGTTCAGTGAGTGCATCCAGTTACTCCAAAGCCAGAAACATCTCATCTGCTTGGTCCTGAGGAAAGGGAGTTGGATGGGCAAACAGGCATGGCCGAGGCTCCCAGAGGATGTTCCTGTGTGAGGCTGATAAGAGTTCAGCATCCTGGTTTTTGAGATGTGGGCAAATTGGAGAGGGTCCAGAGGGAGTGATGGATGAGGCTGTGCATCCAAGACCTTTGTCCCTTGAGTAAGGGCTGAGGAACTTTTGGTGGCTCGGGAAAAGTCAGAGAAGGTGCAGGAGCTGTGTTTGAGTGTGGAAAATGATTGTTGAAAGCAAACAGACTCCTCTAAGTGCCCTTGAAGGGTGAGACAAGGGTTAATGGTCTTAATTTGCACTGAGGGAAACCCAGGTGTGCCAGCAGGAGGAACTTCTGAATGGGGAAGGAAGGAATTGGCAGAAGAGAAAAGATTGGGAGCAATCAGCCTCTTGGGTGGCTGAGGCGGGTGCTAAATCCAGGATCACAGACTCATGGAATAGTTTGGGTGGGAAGGAACCTCAAAGCCCATCCAGTCCCACCCCCTGCCACGGGCAGGGACACCTCCCACTGGATCAGGGGGCTCCAAAGCCCCGTCCAAGCTGACCTTTAACACCTCCAGGGATGGGGCAGCCACAGCTTCCCGGGACAACCTGGGCCAATATCCACCACTTCCCTGGGCGACCTGTTCTGAGTGAACTGCAGAAACCAGGGTGCTGGGTTTGAGCAGTGTCCGACCAGACTGGTTGGTGCTTATGTTTGAGCTGTAGATGGAGTCTTGAAAAGGTTTATATTTTTGTTCTCATTGTGTTCAACCTCTCAGGAGCAGGAGAGGAGGGCATGTGGGACACTGCTCTCTCCAGGTTGTTTAGACTCTCCTCTGCTGGAGCTCCAAGTGCTGGTGGAGCATTCCTTGCTCCTGTGTCCCTACTGCTGCTCCCCGAGGCTCGGAAAGCCTTTGAGATGCTTCCCTGGGCTCTGAGACTCAGCCATATAAAGGTTCCCCCTTTTGGGTGTGAGTTTTGAGTTGTCAATAAAAAAGCAAAGTTTAACACAAAGAGATTTCTGCCCTGGCTGGATTCTGGGTTTGTTCATCATAGAATCACAGAATCTTCTGGTTGGAAAAGACCTTGGAGATCATCGAGTCCAACTGCACCCATTATCTGCTAAACCCTGTCCCTCAAAAACTCATCCACCCATCATGGCAAGGCACCAGAGGACCTGCTGTGACTGCAGCTTTGCTGTTCCACAGGTGGCTTTGTCCACTGCCTTCTTCGTGGAGGCCCAGCTGAGCAGTCCAGTGCCTTCTCTCTCTTCCATATTGACTCCAAATTGTTAAAAAACAATCCTGTTTAATGTGAAATCCAAAAGGGGAACTTCCAGCCCTGGGTTTCCATTACCCTCATGAGCCTGGCTTCCCGAAACTTGGTGTTCTCTGAGTATTCAGATGTGTCTGGGAGGGAGGAGACCTCCTTGGAAGCTGCTGGTGGTGCACATCAGAGAGTGTCCAGCCAGCAGGAGAGCTGGAGGTGCACACACAGGGCTTTGGGGTTGGGCCTGATTTGGGTTCTTGTCTTGTTTCCCGCAGGGACACGGCGGGGCAGGAGCGATTTCACACCATCACCACCTCCTACTACAGAGGTGCCATGGGGATCATGTTAGTGTATGACATCACCAACGCCAAGAGCTTTGAGAACATCAGCAAGTGGCTCAGAAACATAGATGAGGTGAGTGGTGTTTGGGGGATCCCAGGGCGGAGGGGTTTGCGGTGACTGAGAGACCTTGTGGGGAGTCCCACGGAACTCGGCTTTGGGTCACAGCTTCTGCCCTGGCAGGAGGTGTAAGTGAACCCTGGGGTTTCATAGAACCATGGAATGGGTTGTGTTGGAAGAGGACCACAAAGCCCACTGAGTTCCAACCCCGTGCCATAGGCAGGGGCACTTCCCACTGGATCAGGGTCTGAGCTTGGTCTGGGGTCTTAGCCTTGTCTGGGGTCTCCGTATGGTCTGGGATCTGAGCCTTATCTGGGGTCTCAGCCTGGTCAGGGGTCTCACCACGGTCTGGGGTCTGAGCCTGATCTGGGGTCTCAGCATGATCTGAGATCTCAGTGTGGTCAGGGGTCTCAGCCTGCTCTAGGGTCTGAGCCTGGTCAGGGGTCTCAGCTTGATCTGGGGTCTCAGCTTGATCTGGGGTCTCAGCATGGTCAGGGGTCTCAGCCTTGTCTGGGGTCTCAGCATGGTCAGGGGTCTCAGCCTGCTCTGGGGTCTCAGTGTGGTCTGGGGTCTCAACCTGCTCTGGGGTCTGAGCCTGGTCAGGGGTCTCAGGCTGGTCAGGGGTTTCAAGCTGGTCTGGGGTCTGAGTCTTGTCTGGGGTCTCAGCTGGATCTGGAGTCTCCCCCTGCTCTGGGGTCTCAGCCTGCTCTGGGGTCTCCCCCTGCTCTGGGGTCTCAGCCTTGTCGCTGCCCCTGGCAGGAGGTTGGAACTGGTGGGGCTTTGAGGTCCCCTCGGTTCCAACCCATCCCGTGGTTCCCGGAGCTGCAGTTTGCAGGCGGCGCTGCCGCCACAAGGTGGTGTGGAGAGGAGCAGCTCTCAGGCACCAGAGGAGCTGTGGAGCTCCTCAGTTCTGACCTATTTTACAAGGATGGCTCCATAAACCCTCAAAGATAATGCATATGATCACCTCCACCCCCTCGAAACTGATGTCCTGAAGGATTTGGGGGTGTCTCATGGCCTTTGGGGGTTGCTGAGTGCCAGCCAAGTGCTGATTTGTTCAGGGGAGAGACCGAAGGAGGAGGCTGGTGTGAGGGCAGGTGAAGCAGAAGAAACTGATGTGGAAATGTTCAGTGCCTGCATGCTCGAGAGTTCACTGTGGAGATGTTAGAGCAGCACAGCCATCAGTCCGTGCCTTTGTCATGCTCTTCCCAAGTGGAATATGGATTTTCCAGCTCCCTTATTTTCTTAGAAAGCGTGAAGGTGGCCCTGTAGAATGGAGCTTCAGCAGAACTGCTGCCAGGCTGTGGTGGTTGAAGCATTGAGGCTGCTGAAAGGCTCTCAGAGAGCAGAAATGTGATGTTGGGCCTGTAATTTCCTCACGGGAGAAATGGGAAAGTGCTGCTTCTGGAAAGGTGTTTACAGCACCAAGCCTGACAGTCACAGAATCCTGGAATGGTTTGGGTGGGAAGAGACCTCAAAGCCCATCCAGTGCCACCCCCTGCCATGGGCAGGGACACCTCCCACTGGATCAGAGGGCTCAGAGCCCCATCCAACCTGGCCCTGAGCACCTCCAGGGAGGGGGCAGCCACAACCTTCCTTTTAGAAAGGAAGACTTCACGCTTCAACTACAGGAATACAGAGGCAGTGGAAAGATAACTGGGATTGGGGTGGTGAGAGTGGTGTCAGCCCTGGGTTGCTGTCTCATAGAATCATAGACTCGTAAGGTTGGAAGAGACCTCTGAGATCATCGAGTCCAACCGTGCCTGTCTCCCTACTAAACCATATCCCTAAGGAACTCATCCACCTGGCTTTTGAACACCTCCAGGGATGGAGACTCCACCACCTCCCTGGGCAGTCTCGTTCTGTCCCCTGGGGGTGTGAAGGATTCAGTCTGAGGGTGTGGCCTGAGGAGCAGTTTCCAGCAGTCTCTGGTACAACTTGGGAACATGCTGGACACCAAGACCTGCAGACCTTCACCTGGACTCCAAAGAGCCTGGAATGCCAAAGGGAAGGGGATATTTCCGGCTTGCAGGGGGAGATGTCAGCCTGTCTCTTGTCTCATTCCAGCACGCCAACGAGGATGTGGAGAGGATGCTGTTAGGAAACAAGTGCGACATGGAAGATAAAAGAGTTGTCCCCAAAGCAAAAGGAGAACAGGTGAGTGTTGGGCAGAAACTTGCTTGGCAAAGTGAGAACCTCCGTGCCAAGGCTTCCCACCGTCCCCAGGTGGTTGAGGTACCAGGGAAAGAACGAGGGGGCTGGATTTAGGCTGGATTTAGGCTGCCCAGGGAGATGGTGGAGTCCCCATCCCTGGAGGGATTTAAAAGATGGGTGGATGTGTTTCTCAGGGATCTGGTTTAGTAGTGGACAGGTAGGGTTGGACTGGATGATCTCAAAGATCGTTTCCAACCAAGGGATTCTCTGATTTGCTGCTGGTTTGTAAGCCCAGGGAATGCTTTCCCAGAAGCTGCAGCGCAAACAGCTGGAACGTTGTATGCAGTGAATGGGACAAATTCCTTCCCAGTTTCTGCTCTGCTTGATAACTACAAGTGTTGAGGCATCCTTGTTAAGTGCCTCACACGAGAGGCTCGCGTGGTGCCTGCTGTGGGACTGATTTGTGATTTAATACACTTTAATTACCGCTTTTGAATCCTTAAATTCCCACATCTTCCTTCGTGACACTGTCTGCCTTGTGCTTCCGCTGCCTCCTGCAGCTGGAACGATATTCCGCGCTCACGATCCCGAAGCTGTGTCAGCACTGATGGGATGGGAGCACTGACCTCCTCCTCCTCCTCTCTCTTTTGCTTTAGATTGCCAGGGAGCACGGAATTAGGTTTTTCGAAACTAGCGCGAAAGCAAATATAAACATCGAGAAGGCATTCCTCACGTTAGCAGAAGACATTCTTCGAAAGGTGGGTGCTCACGGGGCTGCCTTGGAAACCACATCCCAACATTTCAGCTCTGAAACCATATCCCAACATTTCAGCTCTGAAACCATATCCCAACATTTAGTCTGAAGAAGAGGAGGCTCAGGGAAGACCTCATTGCTCTCTACAACTCCCTCAAAGGAGGCTGGAGTCGGGCAGGGGTTGGTCTCTTCTCTCAGGGACAGAACTGGAGGGCAGGGACTCAAGCTTGGTCAGGGAAAGGTTGGACTTGATGTGAGGAAAAAGTTCTTCACTGAAAGGGTGATTGGAATGAGCACCCAGGGAGGGGGTGGAGTCACCGACCCTGGAGGTGTTTAAGGGGAGACTGGATGAGGCACTGAGTGCCATGGGTTAGATGATGGTTGGTGTTGGTGTTGGTGTTGGGTTATAGGTTGGACTTGATGATCTCAGAGGTCCTTTCCAACCTTGTGATACTGTGAAACTGTTGCTTTTGGGGGGTATCCCTGAACCTGCTCAGCTTTTTTGACTTTGCGTGCTTGGACGTGCTCTGGAGAACAAGTCGTAAGAGGAGAGGCTGAGGGCCCTGGGGGGGTTTGGGCTGGAGAAGAGGAGGTTGAGGGGAGACCTCCTGGCTCTCTGCAGCTCCTGGAGAGGAGGGTGGAGCCAGGGGGGGTTGGGCTCTGCTCCCAAGGGATGGGATGAGAGGAAATGGCCTCGAGTTGCACCAAGGGAGGTTCATATTGGATATTGGGAAATATTGGGAAGGGTTGGTGAAGCCCTGGCAGAGGCTGCCCAGGGCAGGGGTGGAATCCCCATCCCTGTTCAAAACCCTTGTGTTCGTGGCACCTGGGGCCATGGTTTAGTCAGCAAGGTGGGGCTGGAGGAGCTTGAAGGGCTTTTCCAACCTCGGTGATTCCATGATTCTATCACAGACCGGTCCCAGAGGGAGGTCTATTGCTCATCTGAATGTTCCAAGCTTCTGGAGCTCATTTGATGTTCCATTGTGTGGATACTGTGTAAAGGGAATTACAGAGCCAAAGAGGCCCTTGTTGTCCAGCCCATCCACTCGTGGTTGTGTCACACATGTCCTTGGAGTTAAAACATCTCAGTTGGTGTGGAAGAGAATTGTCCTTTCCCTGCCACCATTCATCCGTGGCAGGGTCTAAAACCCCTGCAGCCCCTGTTGGGAAGAGTTTTGCTGATGGAGCAGATGAATGGGATCTTTTCCTTCCTACCTTGTTTCCAGTGATTGGCCCTCTTGGGCCTCCCTGGTGGTTTGGGGATTTGGTTGGAAGATTATAGGGACACTGAGAGGAGAACGTGGATCTCCAGGCTGTCTCCCCCTCCTGGGACACACAGCGTAGTGGGAGGTGGTTGTCTCTCCTGTGGCCTCTGCCCAGCTCTGTGGGTGCCCAGAGCTGCAGGACACTGCTCTGGTTGTGTCTGGTGGTCAGTGATGAAAGGTTTGGAACACAAATCCAGGCTGAGGAATCTGGGGGAATTTGGGCTGGAGAAGAGGAGGCTGAGGGGAGACCTCCTGGCTCTCTGCAGCTCCTGGAGAGGAGGGTGGAGCCAGGGGGGGTTGGGCTCTGCTCCCAAGGGATGGGATGAGGGGAAATGGCCTTAAGGTGCCCCAGGGCAGGGTCAGATTGGACATCAGGAACGATTCCTTCATGGAAAGGGTTCTGAGGCCCTGTCAGAGGCTCCCAGGGAGGTGGTGGAGTCCCCATCCCTGGAGGGGTTCAAAAGCCGGGTGGATGAGGTGCTCAGGGATCTGGTTCAGTAGTGACAGGGATGGTTGGCCTCGATCTCAGAGGTCTTTTCCAACCTTATGATTCTGTGAAAAGCTGTTGTGGATGTGGTGCTCGGGGACAGGGCTTAGTGGTAGAGTTGGCAGTGCAAGGTTAAGGGTTGAACTCAATGATCCTAAAGGTCTCCAGCCTCAATGATTCCATAATTCCTGCTCATGGTCAGGCTGTGCCCCTCCGGCGCTGCCACCCTGTGGAGCTTTGGCCACCTCGAACATGACCCTGTGTGGTGTTCTGTGCTCCAGCTCAGGGCTGGGAGCTGCCCAAGCTGAGGTTGCCTCCATCAGTATCTCCTCAGCTTCATCAGGGTTACCTGGCTGGAAGTTCTGCTGAGCCCTTTCAAAATCCCTCCTGCTCGAGGACGCCGGGTTTGCTGCTGGGGTTCTGAGCTGTTCCTTAACCAGGTTTCAACAAGCTTTGTGTGAGAAGCTGGATGGCAATCCCTGGCCTCTGGAAACGAGGAGGTCAGGACAAGCACGTCTTGATGACTCTTCTGACCTTTAAGTTCTTCTTTTGGGCCTCTGTGTTTATCTGGGGTTTTGCTTGTGCAAAGAGAGCAGAGACAGTGAAGTTTTGGGTGTTTGGCTTTGTTGCTAAACAACCCAAAGTAGATGTTTGTGTCTGCACAAACCCACTTGACTTTGATCTTTGCTTTGGTCAAACCATCCCGTGACGCAGACGGGGCCGGTGCTGCCTTGGGAACCGGTGGTCCAGGGACTGGAAAGAGAGGCTTTTAACAACCCCTCTTTATCCCTCAATGGCTCTGTGGTTTAAGGTCAGTGGTTCACGTAATTCAGCTTCAGTGTTGGTCTTGGGTTCAGTTTTGGGTGCCACAGGATAAAAAGGACATCAAAGCCCTGGAGAGAGTCCAGAGGAGGCCCCAAAGCTGGGGAAGGGTGTGGAGGGGCAATCCCAGGAGGAGAGGCTGAAGGCACTGGCTCTGTTCAGCTGGACAAGAGGAGCCTGAGGGGGATCTCAGAGCTGTTCGCTGCCTTCTCCCAAGGGAGGGAGGGGAAACAGGGGCTGAGCTCTGCTCTCTGGTGACCAAGGACAGGAGCCCAGAGAAGGGCAGGAAGATGGGCCAGGGCAGGGTTGGCTTGGCCATCAGGAAGAGGTTCTTCCCCCAGAGCAGAGGGTGCTGGAGCCCTGGAACAGCTCCCCAGGGAAGCAGTCCCAGCCTGACAATATTCCAGCAGGGTTTGGCCAAGGTCCTCAGCCCCAGGGGGTGAATGTTGGGGGTGTCCTGTGGCACAGAAGTGGGACTGGATGGGCCTTGTGGGTCCCTTCCAGCTCAGGGCATTCTGTGACTCTGTGGTCCCAGGCTGTGATTTACTCACTACACCAAGGTTGGAGCCTCAGCTCCAAGAGCAAAATCCAGGAATGGTTTTCTTTTTACTTTGAGTTGGTCCAAGTTCAAAAGGTTTTTCCCAGCTCTCCAATTGTTGTTTATTTAAAACAAAACAAACAAACCCCACCTTAAATGCCCCTTAAAAGGGGGCAGATTTAGGTTTCACATTAGGAGGAAATCCTTCACCATGAGGGTGGGGAGGCCCTGGCCCAGGTTGCCCAGAGCAGTGGTGGCTGCCCCATCCCTGGAGGTGTTGAAGGCCAGGTTGGATGGGGCTTGGAGCCCCCTGATCCAGTGGGAGGTGTCCCTGCCCATGGCAGGGGGTGGCACTGGCTGGGCTTTGAGGTCCCTTCTGACCCAAACCATCCCATGACCCTGTGCCACTGTGTCCTTGGCTGGTGTGGGGAGGAGGGTTCCCAACGTCCCTCTGGAGCTCCGGCCCCCGTTTAGCCCTGATGTTATTTGTCATGAAGTCTCTGTGAGCCGCTGCCTCTTCACTCTGAAGATTCCAGGATGCCTCCAGAGCCTCCTAACTTGTTTTTTTTTCCCCCTTCTTTCCTTGCAGACCCCTGTAAAAGAGCCCAACAGTGAAAATGTAGATATCAGCAGCGGCGGTGGGGTGACGGGCTGGAAGAGCAAGTGTTGCTGAACCCTCTCCTATCTCACCAATCGCCATCCACCGCCCCTTTTTTCTCGCTGCAAAACAAACCACTCTGCCCGTTTTTAACCTGAAACCAATGTTTTTGTTCCTCATCTTAACAAGCTCCTGTCTCCCTTTGGTTTTTCCGATTAGGACAGCTTGCGTACTCTTTAATTTTTCTCAACACCCTGTGTAGGAAAATCATCTCCGTGACTTCATCTTTTCATGTTCCCCCCTGCTCAACTCACCACTACGTTTTGGTTGTATTATAGTCCCGTTCCTCCCGACATTAAAACATCCAGCAATCATATTCGACTCGATTCTGCCAACTGTGTAAGAATAAAAGTTAGAATTAACAATTCCTTTTGTACGACGGTGGAATTTTCTGTCACGGATGCCGTGCTCGAGTCACCGCTTTCTCTAGAGAGAACCAGGCAGACTCATTTTCGCCTGCGAACGGGGTTTCTTTTGTCCCTGTGCCTTATGTGGAAAGGAACTTTTAGTTTTCACTTTCTTTTCTGTTCTGGTGGAAGCATGTGCAGGAGCCATCCATCCCTCACCCTTCCCAAACCCCCCACCTCCTCCCCGATTGCTTTCCGTACCCGTCGGTGTCACACGCATCGAGGACAAAGGGTGGTGCAGCCAACCGAGCGACGTTTAACGCTGCCGCGGCTCCGTTCCGGTGATGGAACCGTTCGGAACTCTTCCTTCCCCGCTGCCGGTTTCTTTTCTCTTCCCCACCCCTTTCTTTTTCTTTTTTTTTGCCTGCATGCTGCTTTTTATTTGCATTTCTTCATGGTGTGATGTGTTAATTAAAAGGACGGCAACGCGGTGTGTTTGCCAAAACTTTAATACAAAGCACTGACTTAGCTTCCAAGGTAAAAACTGTTTGAGGATTCCTACTAACTCCCTCTAGGCAGTGTCGGTTCCCTAGTTATCTCCTCTCCTGCATAGCCGTTGGGTTTATGACATGGAAGAGTCCTTGCATGCACTCGTTTTCTATGGAGGGTGATGTGGTTGTCTATGTGTATGAATATAACCCGCAGTTCCCAAACTGACAGCAGTTAACACGAGCTTTTCCGTTCTCTCTTACCCCAGCGAGTCGTTCGGGGGAGCCTGGCGAAGGCCAAGGTCTGAAACGAAAGACCAGTTGGCAGTTTAATTTATTACCTCCCCCAAAAAGAACCTTGCCCGTTTCCCAGCGTGGAAAGCTGAGTCCTTGGCGCTTGCTCCGGGGCTGTGGGATGGCGCGGGCGATCCCGGCGGGGGCTGCTGAGCCCCTCGTGGCATTCCCGTGCTTTCCCAGCTCCGGTGTCACCGCGGCTCCGTGGGAAGGCAGGGGGTCAGGGCCTGCCAGCCTGGCTTTGTCTGGGCATTCCTGCTGCACTTCCCTCGTGTTTAAGCAGCAGGAGGGCTGCTCTGCCACGGACAGGGACGATTCTCATGGATGCTCCTTCCTCCCAGGCCTCCCGACCTCCTTTCCAGCTGTGCCGCGCTCTGCCCTTTCGGGCTGTCTCCAGTAAATAATTCAAGTAGCCAATAACACTGATTGGATTTTAATGAAAAGGTGGTGTTTTAACATGGAACTCCTCGTTTTGAATGGATTTCCCTGTAATAGCCTGACCGAGGGGGTCTCCCTCTGTATCCCAGCATTTTTAACCCTTCCCAGTCGAGTGGCTCTCGGGGTCGGGCAGGACCGGGAGGAATCGGCTCCGTCCTCAGCATTGTAAATAGAGTTCGGCTCCCTCGGCTCAACCTGCACTTTCTGACCTTATCAAAAAAGGGAAAAACGGAGCCAAAAGTCATCGAGGTGTTTTTTTCTTTTTGTATAATCCTTGTTTTAAACGTGAGCTTTCCGATTTGCTTCCCCGGGGCTCGGCCCCCTCTGTAAATCCCTCGGGGTCCTTGTGTAGACGCTGTGTCCCAGCAGGTGGGAGACCCGGCCCTCGCCGGCCCGGCCGCCCCCGTCCTTCTCCTGGTGAATAAACTCGAGTGTTTCTCGCCCGTCTTCTTCTGTTCCTGTAACCCCACGCGTTGTGTCCGCGCGGCGCGGGCGAGGAGGAGCCAGCACCCCGAGATGCTAAAAGAAACAACCCCAAGTGATCACTAAATCAGCCCCAGAGGAGGAATTGGCCATCAGGTTCTCTAAACTCCTGCCAGCCGGCACCCAACGGCTCCTAAACCCCTTCTCCCCCTCCCCAGCCTGGACCAGGGGAGGAGCGAGAGCCGCTTCCCCGCGCCAGCCTTGCCCCGTGCCGGCTTCGCCCGCCCCGGCCGCTGGAGAAAACCTCGGCGCTGCCTTTTGGTCACGGTACAAATTGATTCGATTGGTGATGACAAACGTAAAACCCAAGGCTGAATCTGTCCCGTGGGCGCAGAGCCGGCCGGGGCCGAGCGGCGCTTCCAGCTCTGGGACTCAGATGGTGGCGAAACAGCATCGACCTAAGGTCTAGGATTAACTCCCATGCCTACAATTTTTTACTTAATCTTTTAATATTTTTGCTACTCCACTCTGGCTTTTTATTTAAAACACATTCTTTTGTACCACTGACTGTATCAAATTGTATAAAGATCACTGTCCCATCTTGGTCCGACCAAGAGCAAATAAAAGCTTTTATAAACTTGCATTGCTTAATTCCTGGGCCCCGTGAAATTCCCGTCTCGCCGAGCACCGTCCCCGCGCCGATGGGGCTGGGTGAGACCTCCAGCTTCACCTCTGGGCTGTGGCTGCTCCAAAAAACCCATGAAACTGGGAGAGCTGGAGCTGGGCTCCTTGGAAATTATTTGGCTTGGGGGTAGAGCTTTGGGCTCTTGTTTTTCCAGGGTTGGATGATCCAAGCATCACGGCGTGTCTGCCAGGCCCTAACGTGGAGCCTGCAGGGTGGGGGTGCCCCCAGCTCTTGGCTGTGCCCCGAGGATTCCCAGCTCGTTGGAGGGGACCATTGCAGAAGCCATGAAGGGCAGCAGCTCTTCCAACCTTTCCCTCTTGGCATCCACAGGCTCCAGTGTGGATGCAGATTACGGGTGGGTTTTCCAGCCCTCCAAGAGCTGCTGTGCCAGCACCTGGCTGGATTTATGGCCAGGTCCTTTCCCACTGAGCAGGATCATTTGACCAAGTCCTTCCCCACCAAGCGGGATCCTCTGTTCGAGTCCTTCCCCACAGACTGGGATCCTCTGGTCAAGTCCTTCCCCACCGAGCAGGATTTGTTTGCACTCACTGTTCCCTTCTCCAAAGCTCCCCATGAGGACCCCAACCTCTCACTCAGCTTTCAGGGGCGTCACCCCCTCCAGAAGCTTGGTGAGGGTCCCGTCCCTGTCCACCATGGCATGGGGTGGCTGAGCAAGGAACCTTCTTGCTGTCCCCTCCTCTGTCGTGGTGTTGGGAGCCAGGAGAGGGTGGATTTGCACTGCTCTTGGCACTAAAGCCACCGAGGCCACCAGCCTGGCCACCACCGGGTGTCCCCCCCTCGCAGGGACGAGGCCGTGGGGAGCAGCTCGGGTGGTCCCACGTCCTCTCCATCCCTGGGGACTTGTCAGTGTTTTGCAGAGTTCATCCCAAGGAGCTCCGTGCTCGGTGGCCGGGCTGGAGCTCACGCGAGGTGCCTCTGCAGCCATCACCATTGTGGGATCGTGCCAGGGGCTCCCCGGGGGCTTGGGAAGAGCATGGACAGCACCCGGCAGCTCTCGGCGTCCCACTCATTGGTGTCATCGGCGAATCTTGAGTCTTCCCTTGTCCTCCTGCCACTGTATTGTCCCTGCTTCATCTCCATCCCTACTCCATCCCCATCCCTTCTCTGTCCCCATCCCTCTTCCATCCCCATCCCTTCTCCATCCTCATGCTTTCTCCATCCCCATCCCTTCTCCATCCCCACCCCTCTTCCATCCCCATTCCATCTCCATCCCAATCCCTGCTCATTCTGGCTGGTGTTTTCGCATTCTTGTTGTGATCTCCCTGCCCGGAGATCCCAGCTAAAGGGGGTCCCAGCCAAAGGGGGGAATCTCGTGTCCCCTCCCCCCGCCGTGGGGGGTCCCCGCCGGGGATGCCCGGCAGAGGCGGGGGCGGTCCCGTGGACCCGGTGCCGCCACCCCGTAGTCCCTGGGGGGGGGTCCTGCCGATGGGTGGGGGTCCCTGCTGGGGTACAGGTGTGCCAGCTGATGGATGGGGGGGGGGTCACAGCTAAAGGGGGGGGCGAGAGGTCCCAGCCGAGAGGGGGTCACTGTCGATGGATGGGAGGGGTTCCAGCTAAAGGGGGGTCCATCCGCGGGGGGGGGGGGGGGGGGTGTCCCCTCTCGCTGCCTGCAGAGGGGTCCCTGCCGGAGGATAGGGGGTCCCAGTTGAAGGGCGGGGGGGTCTCCGCCGGGGAATTGGAGTCTCCGCCGAGGAATGGGGGGGTCCCCGATGGGGTATAGGGGTCCCAGCCGCGAGGGGGCCCCTGCCGATAGATGAGGGGTCCCAGCTGAAGGTGATCCCGGCTAATGGGCTGATCCCCTGTCTCCGGTGACACCACTCCTGGCCGAGGGTGGGGTCACAGCCGACGGATGGGGGTCCCCAGCGGGGATGCCCGGCAGAGTGGGGGCTGTCCCGTGTGCCCGGTGTCCTCTCCCCGCCCGGTGAAGTGCGGGGTCCCTGCCGGTGGATAAGGAGGTCCCCGGCGGGGATGCCCGGCGAGAGCGGCGGGGTCCCAGCCGATGGGTGAGGGGGTCCCTGCGGATGGATCGGGGGGATCTCAGCTGAGGCGGGAGAGGGCGGGGGTCCCGTGGCCCAGGTGTCCCTCCCCCTGCCTGCTGGGAGGTCTCTGCCCATGGATGGGGGTCCCAGCTGAGGGGGGTCCTCCCCGGGGATTCCTGACTGACCAAGGGTCCCAGCCGAGGGGGGACTCGGCCGGGGGAGATCCCGTGTCCTCGATGCCGCCCCCCCCCCCTGCCGCGGGGGTGCAGGGGGTCTCAACCGATGGGTGGGGGGCTCCCAGCCGCGGGGGGGGGGGGGTGTCCCACCTGAGGGGGGTCCTGGGGATGCCCAGCTAGGAGGGGGCTTCCCGTGTCCCCGGTGCCGCCCCCCCTGCCGGGGGGTCCCTGTGCCGGTGCCGGGGCGGGCGGAGGGCGGGGGCGGGGGGCGGGGGGCGGTCCCGCTGCCCCGAGCGATGGAGCCCCGGGCGGGCTGAGCCGCGATGGAGCCGCTGGCGGCTGCGCTCGCCCGGCTGCGCTGGAGCCCCGCGGCGCTGCCCCTCGACACCATCGTGAGCCACTGCCGCCTGCCCACCCTCGTGTGTCTGGGGCACGGTGAGAGGAGGAAGGGGGGCACGGGGTGGGGGGAGTGATGGGGAGGAGGGGAAAGAAGGGTGGAGAAGTGGGGAGCGAGGCTGGAGTGATGGGGAGGAGGGAGGGGGTGAGGAGGAGGAGAGGGGAGAAAGGATGGAGGGGACGGGGGAGAAAGGATGGAGAGGAGGGGGGAGGAAGGATGGAATGATGGGGAGGAGGAGGAGGGAGGAAAGCTGGAGTGAAGCTGGAGTGATGGGGAGTCTGGAGTTATGGGGAGGAGGGATGGGGTGAGGAGGAGGAGGAGGGATGGAGAGGTGGGGAGGAGGGCGGAGGAAGAACGAAGAGGAGGGAGAAAGGATGGAGTGAGGAGAAGGAGCAGGAAGGCTGGATGGGGGAGGCTGGAGTGATGGGGAGGAGGGATGGGGTGATGAGGAGGAAGGGGGAAGTATGGAGAGGTGAGGAGGAGGAGGGAGGAAGCCTGGAGTGATGGGGAAGGAGGCTGGAGGGATGAGGAGGGAGCAATGGGATGATGAGGAGGGGAGAGAAAGGGTGGTGAGGAGGAGGAGGGAGGCTGGAGTGAGGAGGGGGAAGGATGGAGTGATGTGTAGGGATGGGAAGGAGGGATGGGGTGAGGAGGAGAGAGGAAGGGGATGGGGAGAGAGGCTGGAGTATGGGGAGGAGCGGGGAGGGAGGCTGGAGTGAGGAGAAGGGAGGCTGGAGTGAGGAGAAGGGAGGCTGGAGATGAGGAGGAGGGAGTTTGGAGTGAGGAGAGGGAGGCTGGGGAGAAGGCATGGGATAATTATGGGGAGGAGGGATGAGATGAGGAAGAGGGAGGAAGGCTGGAGTGAGGAGGAGGAGGGATTGGATGAGGAGGAGGAGGGAGGAAGGCTGGAGTGGTGCAGATGGAGGCTGGAGGTTTGGGGAGGAGGGCTGGAGTGAGGAGAATGGAGTGATGGGAAGGAAGGCTGGAGTGAGGAGAAGGGAGGTAGAAGTGGTGGGGAGGAAGGATGGGGTGATGATGATGAGGAGGGAGGATGGATGGAAAGGTGAGGAGCAGGAGGGAGGAAGGCTGGAGTGATGGGGTGGGAGGGATGGGATGAGGAGGTGGAGGGAGGAAGGATGGAGAGGTGGGTAGGAGCGTGAGTAAGGAAGAAGGCTGGAGTGAGGAGCAGAAGGAGGGAGGGAGGCTGGAGTGAGGAGGAGGAAGGCTGGAGGGATGAGGAGGAGAAACAGAGAGGAAGCTGGAGGGATGAGGAGGAGGGTGGGGGAAGAAGGCTGGGGACCAGGTGAGCCATGACCAAGCTGCTGTCCCTGCTCCAGGGCTGCTGCTGTTTGGGTCCTTCTCCCATGGGGCCCTGGGGCTGGACCAGCACCCACGGGTGGGGGATGTGGGGCCCAGGCTCCCCATAGAAGCAGTACCAGGCACTGGTTGTCATCGTCACCTTTTTCAGGTGACACCTGGTTGGAGGTGGTGGCACCAGGCTGGCAGGAGCTCTGGACGAGAATCTGTCCTTGTGGGGCAGGATCCATCCTCCTGGACTAGGATCTGTCCCTGTGGGGCAGGATCCATCCCTGTGGAGCAGCATCCATCTCTCCAGAGTATTGGTCTCCCCCTCTAGATCAGGGTGCCCCCCACTCCAGAGCAGGATCCGTCCGTGTGGTTCAGGATCATCTCTCCAGAGCAGGATCCAGCCCTGTTGACCAGATCCATCCTTACTGACCAGATTCATCCCTCTGGAGCAGGATCTGTCCCTCTGGACCAGATCCACCCTTGCGGAGCAGGATCTACCCCTGTGGATTAGGATCTGTTTCTCTGGACCAAGATCCATCCCTCTGGATCAGATCCATCCCTGTGGAGCAGGATCTACCCCTGTGGATTAGGATCCATCCCTGTTGATCAGATACATTCCTGTTGTCCAGGATCCATCCCTGTGGATTAAGATCCATCCCTGTGGAGCAGGATCCGTGCCTGTTGATCAGATCCATTCCTGTTGTCCAGGATCCATCCCTGTGGATTAAGATCCATCCCTGTGGAGCAGGATCTACCCCTGTGGATTAGGATCCATCCCTGTTGATCAGATCCATCCCTGTTGTCCAGGATCCATCCCTGTTGATCAGATCCATCCCTGTTGTCCAGGATCCATCCCTCTGGATCAGATCCATCCCTGTGGAGCGGGATCTACCCCTGTGGATTAGGATCCATCCCTCTGGATCAGATCCATCCCTGTGGATTAGGATCCATCCCTGTTGATCCACCCCCGTGGAGCGGGATCTGTCCCTGTGTGCCAGGGTCTGTCCCTGTGGAGCGGGATGGGTGCTGAGCGCGGGTGCTGAGCCCGGGTGGCCCCGGCGCGGTCGCGGCTCAATGATCCGGTTGTTTGCGCGGCCGCAGCTTTTCGGGGCGGGGGGGACAAAGAAATCGTTTCCCTGGCAACCGGTGGCTCTTGGCACCTGCTGGTCCCTCCGGAGTCCCGCCGGGTGCCCCTCGGGGAGGGGGGTGCTGGGGTGGTGACAGCCCTGTCCCCCCCAGGGGAGCGCGTGGAGGGGGTGAGCGCGCAGGACGTGCTGCTCGTTCACTCGTGCCGGCAGTGGACGACGGTGACGGCGCACGGCCTGGAGGAGGGACACTACGTCATCGGGCCCAAGATCGACATCCCGCTCCAGTATCCAGGTGGGACCGGCGAGGACACGGGGCCGGGGCCCTCTGGGATCACCAGATCCAACCGCTGCGCTGGGGGGCTCCACGGGGTGGGGACAGGGACACAAGTGGGGAGGGGATGGGATGGGATGACAACAGGATGGGATGACGATTGGAATGGGATGTGATGGGATGAGGATGGGGATGGGGATGGGATGGGATGAGGATGGGGATGGAGATGGGATGGGATGTGATGGGATGAGGATGGGGATGGAGATGGGATGGGATGGGATGGGATGAGGATGGGGATGGAGATGGGATGGGATGGGATGGGATGAGGATGGGGATGGAGATGGGATGGGATGGGATGGGATGGGATGAGGATGGGGATGGAGATGGGATGGGATGTGATGGGATGAGGATGGGGATGGAGATGGGATGTGATGGGATGAGGATGGGGATGGAGATGGGATGGGATGTGATGGGATGAGGATGGGGATGGAGATGGGATGGGATGTGATGGGATGAGGATGGGGATGGAGATGGGATGGGATGGGATGAGGATGGGATGATGATGAGTGTGGGGATGGGATGGGATGGGATGGGATGGGATGGGATGGGATGAGGATGGGATGATGATGAGTGTGGGGATGGGATGGGATGGGATGGGATGGGATGGGATGAGGATGGGATGATGATGAGTGTGGGGATGGCGATGGAGATGGGATGGGATGAGGATGGGATGATGATGAGTGTGGGGATGGCGATGGAGATGGGATGGGATGAGGATGGGATGGGATGAGGATGGGATGGGATGGGATGAGGATGGGATGGGATGAGGATGGGATGAGGATGGGATGGGATGAGGATGGGATGGGATGAGGATGGGATGAGGATGGGATGGGATGAGGATGGGATGGGATGAGGATGGGATGAGGATGGGATGGGATGAGGATGGGATGGGATGAGGATGGGATGAGGATGGGATGGGATGAGGATGGGATGGGATGAGGATGGGATGGGATGAGGATGGGATGGGATGGGATGAGGATGGGATGATGATGAGTGTGGGGATGGCGATGGAGATGGGATGGGATGGGATGAGGATGGGATGGGATGAGGATGGGATGGGATGAGGATGGGATGAGGATGGGATGAGGATGGGATGATGATGAGTGTGGGGATGGCGATGGAGATGGGATGGGATGAGGATGGGATGGGATGAGGATGGGATGGGATGAGGATGGGATGAGGATGGGATGGGATGAGGATGGGATGAGGATGGGATGGGATGAGGATGGGATGAGGATGGGATGGGATGAGGATGGGATGGGATGGGATGGGATGAGGATGGGATGGGATGGGATGGGATGAGGATGGGATGAGGATGAGTGTGGGGATGGCGATGGAGATGGGATGGGATGGGGATGGGATGATGATGAGTGTGGGGATGGCGATGGAGATGGGATGGGATGAGGATGGGATGGGATGAGGATGGGATGAGGATGGGATGATGATGAGTGTGGGGATGGCGATGGAGATGGGATGGGATGAGGATGGGATGGGATGAGGATGGGATGAGGATGGGATGATGATGAGTGTGGGGATGGCGATGGAGATGGGATGGGATGGGATGACAATGGGATGGAGGTGGGATGTAGATAGGGATGGGGATCAGATTGGGGATAGGATGGGATGGGATGTAGACAAGTATGGTAATGGGATGTAGACAAGGATGGGGATGGGATGTAGATAGGGACAGGGATGGAATAGGATGTAGATGGGGATGGGATGTAGATAGGGGTGGGCATGGGATGGGGTGTAGATAGGTGTGGGATGATATGCAAATGGGATGTAGATAGGGCTGGGGATGGGATAGGGCAAGGACAGGAATGGGATAGGATGAGGACAGGGAGAGTGATGGGAATTGGGTGGGATTGGATGGGGTGGCGAAAGGGATGAGAATGGGATGGTGACATGAACAGGGATGAAGATGGGAAGGTGACAGGAACAGGGGTGAGATGGGATAGCATGGGGATAAGAATGGAATGGGACAGGAGCACAGGTGGGGATGGGTTGGGTTGCAGACAGGGATGGGAGTGGGATAGGATGGGATGGGGATGGGAGGGGAACAAGGATGACATAAGGACAGGGCCTGGGATGGGGATAAGGATGGGATGGGGATAAGGATGGGATTGGATTGGATAGGGACAGGGAAACGTGGGGCTGGGATGGATTGCAGGCAGCAATGGAGATGGGGAAGGAATGAGGATGAGATGGGGACAGAGATGAGATGGGATGGGGAAGGAATGGGGACAGGAAAAGTGAATAGGATGGGATGGGGCTGGAAAGGGGTAGGGATGGGAGGGGGATGAGGATGGGATGGGGACAGGGACACAGGTGGGGATGGGATGTAGATAAAGATGGGAATGGGATGGGGAAGGGATGGGATGGGGACAAGGAGGGCAAATAGGATGGGATGGGATGGGGTGGGGATGGGAGAAGAATGAGGATGGGGACAGGGATGAGGTTGGATGGGGATAGGGACAGGGACACTGTTGGGGATAGGATGGGATGGGATGCTGACAGGGACAGGGCTAAGGATAGGAATGAGGATGGGGATGGGGCAGGGATAAGGGAAGGGATGGAGGGATGGGAATGGAAAGAAGATGGGGATGGGACAGGGTTAGGGACACAAATGGGGATGTGATGAAGATGAGGATGGGGATGGGACCAGGGTTGGTGCTGGTGATGCAGACGAAGGTGCTGAGATGCCGTCAGCTGCCTTAGCAGGAGCTCAATGCCCACTCTTAAGTGCTCTCGTGGTAATGAGTCCCGCTAATGAATAAATAATGGGCACGGCGCGGGGGAGGGGCTCCTCACGGTCTCAAGGGGCCCTGGTGGGGGGTCGGCGGCGCGTTAACCACCTTAGGAGGGCTTGGCCACGGCCGAGCAGCCACCCCAGCCCGGGACCGACCCCGTGTCCCCCGAGCCGTGTCCCCCGAGCCGTGTCCGTGCCCGTGTCCCCCGCCGGGTCCTGCCCGCTGAGGGGCATCTGCGGCCCCGGCGCCGCTCGGCGCGGGGTTGGCAGCGGCGGAGCAGGGGATTAATATTCTCCTCAGGTCTGTCCTCGCCGATGCCAACGGTGGCGGAGTCGCCGCCGGCTGCGCTTCCCCCGCTCCTGCCTTCAGCCCCGGTCCCCTCCCCAGCACAGCCCCCGGTCCCCTCCCCATCACAGCCCGCGGTCCCCTCCCCATCACAGCCCGCGGTCCCCTCCCCATCACAGCCCCCGGTCCCCTCCCCATCACAGCCCCTGCTTCCCCCATCACAGCCCGCGGTCCCCTCCCCATCACAGCCCCTGCTTCCCCCATCACAGCCCCCGGTCCCCTCCCCATCACAGCCCCTGTTTCCCCCATCACAGCCCCCGGTCCCTTCCCCATCACAGCCCCCAGTCTTCTCCCCATGGTTTTTCCACCCAAGGCGTGGGGCAGAGGGGAAAGTGTGTGGTTGGGCTTTTGGGAGTAATGAGGGGGGTTCTGTGGGTTTCTCCATCCATGGAGTGTTTCTACAACCACTTTGGAATGGTCCCTACAGCTCCAGGGGTGCTGCAGTGGCACCGCTAAGACCTTCCCTGTGTGTTCTGTCCCACCCAAAAGCCCCCCTTGATGCTGCCTGTGTGGGAGACAGGGATGGGGGATGCTCTGGTGACCCCTCACAGCACTTGGACACATGGGGTGAACTCCCTCTACCCCTTCCCCGAAGGTGATGGGAACCCTCGAGGGTGGCTGCCCCCCCATGGAAGGACCATACTGGCCCCGTGGTTGGTCACAGCAGGTCCCTGTGGCCAAGCCCTGAAGATGGGCTCCTCTCACCATCATGGGTCTGGCTGTCCCATGCAGGGAAGTTCAAGCTGCTGGACCAGGACCGGGACATCCGAGAGCCCGTGCAGTACTTCAACAGCGTGGAGGAGGTGGCCAGCATCTTCCCAGACCGCGTCTTCGTCATGGAGGCCATCACCTTCAGCGTGAAGGTCGGTACGGGGACAGTGGGGGGGGCAGCAGGTGAATGTCAGGGAGCGGTGGTGAGGCAGCAGGGGATGGTGGTGGGACAAAGGGTGTGGTGGTGGGACATCAAGGATCAGCAGTGGGACAGTGGGGGATAGAGGTGGAACATTAGGATAATGGTAGGACATTAGGGTATGGTGGTGTGAACTGGTGATGGGCTTGGTGGTGGGTCATCAGGAGTAGCTGATGGGTCGTCAGAAGAGGACAGTGGGATGGCATAGAATGGTGGTGGGACATCAGAAGTAGTCAGTGGGACAGTAGCGGATGGTAGTGGGACTTCAAGAGCTGGTGGTGGAACACCAAGGGATGGTGATGGGACATCAGGAGTAGTCTGTGGGACACTGGAGTGTGGTGGTGGGAATTAGGCCTGGTGGAGGGCCATCAGGGAAGGGTTGGTGGTGGGACTTCAGGATATGATGGCTGGACTTCAGGATACAATGGTGGGAATCAGGGAACGGCGATGGGCTATGAGGGGTGGCGGCGGCACGTCACGGGACGGTGGCGGGACGTCAGGTGCCGGTGCCAGCGGGTGCCACGGTGTGGCAGGTGGTGTCGGGGGAGTTCAGCGAGGACAGCGAGGTGTACAACTTCACCTTGCACGCGGGGGACGAGCTGACGCTGATGGGCCAAGCGGAGATCCTGTGCGCCAAGACGGTGAAGGAGAAGTCGCGCTTCAACACCATCCTGAGGAAGCTGGGCAAGGCGGCGCCGGCGGTGGCGGCCGGGGGCGGCGGGCGGCAGGTGAAGGGCAAGATGCCCTGCTTGATCTGCATGAACCACCGCACCAACGAGAGCCTCAGCCTCCCCTTCCAGTGCAAGGGGCGCTTCAGCACCCGCAGCCCCCTGGAGCTGCGCCTGCAGGAGGGCGAGCACACCATCCGCACCATCATCGAGAAGGTCCGGCTCCCCGTCAACGTGGCCGTGCCCACCCGCCCCGCCCGCAACCCCTACGACCTTCACGCCATCCGCGAGGGCCACTGCTACAAGTTGGTGGGCATCATCTCCAAGACGGTGGTGCTGTGTTGCATCCTTCGCCGCGACGAGCTGGTGCCCTTCCACTTCCTCCTGCTGACCGACATGCCCCGCTTCCAGCTGCCCGAGGGGCTCCTGGCTGGGGACCCCCAGCTGGAGAAGCTGCTGCGGGACAGCGCCGCGTATTGTCGCGACCGCTTCAACGCCGACGAGTACTCGCGGGCCGTGCGCGAGGCCAAACCCGACTTCTCGGAGCAGCGCGCCAGCCCGCGGCGCCTGCGCCTCTGCCCGCCCGCCCGCGCCCGCCACGAGCTCAGCCGCCCCCTCCAGCGCCTCGCCCTCTGTGCCTGCACCTCCGGGGGCCACCACGAGACCGCTGGGCGCTGCCAGGGACCCCGAGGAGGCGTCACCCAGCGCCCGCCGCTGCCCGATGACCCCGAGCGCGAGTACGTGACGCCCGACTGGGCCGAGCCCGAGTTCAGGACTCAGGAGACGCTGGAGATCCCCTACGAGGAGCTCTGGAGCAATGTCGAGGGTTGCTGCGAGGTGGGCGGCGGGGCCGGCCAGCAGGACCTCATCTCCTTGGGGGGCATCACTCAGCATCGTCCTGGAGTGCCCGGGGATGAGCCCCATGGGGAAAATCCACCTCCTGTGCCACCCAAGTCGGAAGCGGTAAGAGCCGTGGTCTTGTCCTTGGGGATAGGGGATAACAGCATGGGGTCCCACCTGCTGTCCTGGCTGGAGGTGATGCACCAGGACAACTTGGGGTGATGGACCAGGAGGGCTTGGGGTGATGCACCAGGACAGCAAGCTTGGGGTGATGCCCCACAGGACAACCTCATCTCCTTCGGGTCCATCAACCCATTGGGCTCTCCACATCACCCTGGTGTGCCCAGGGATAAGCCCCATGGGGACAACCCACCTCCCATGCCACCCAAGTCGGAGGTGGTAAGAGCCATTGTTCTGTCCATGGGGACAGGGAATAAGGGCCTGGGATCCCTCCTGTTGTCCTGGCTGGAGGTGATGCAACAGGATGGGTTGGGGTGATGAACCAGGGTGGGCACTGCGTGATGCGCAAGGGTGATGGATTGGGTGTTGCACCAGGCACCAGGATGGCTTGGGGGTCCCCAGTTCTCCAGTGTTCCTCATCTCCAGGGGTACCCGAATCCTGAGGGCACCCCTGTACCATGGAGTGATCCAGCTCCCCAGGGTTCCTCATTTCTGGGGGTACCCGAATCCTGGAGACACCCTTGAACCACGAGGTCCCCAGTTCCATGTTGGTATCCAGAGCCTCGTGACTCAATGCCCCTGAGCCCCCCATCACCCTTGTCCATCCATGGGGCTGATGATGCTCTTCCATCTTCCAGGTGAAGGAGGAGTGCCGGCTGCTGAACGCGCCCCCCGTGCCACCCCGGGGCAGCCGGCCCCTGCCCTCCTGCAGCCCCCCGGCCCCCCTGCGCTGCTCCAAGCTGGTGCCAACCTCCTCACCCAGCCCCAGCCTCTCCTACTACTCCTCAGGCCTCCACGATGGGTGAGTGGGCTCCAGCACAAGGATGCTGTGAGGGGGATGGGGGGTGGGGTGGATTGAGACCATGGGGTGGGGATGGGTGTAACACAGCCCCAGGATGATGGTGATGTGCAAGGTTCTATATCTGCGTTGGGGCAATCTGTGGTTTCAATCCAGTCCAGGCTGGGTGGAGAATGGATTGGGATCAGCCCTGAGGAGAAGGCCTTGGGGTGCTGGGGGAGGAGAAGCTGCCCAGGAGCCGGCAATGGGCGCTCCCAGCCCAGAAACCAAGGGTGTCCTGGGCTGCACCCAAAGAGTGGGAGCAGAGGGGAGGGAGGGGATTCTGCCCCTCTGCTGCGCTCTGGGGAGACCCCACCTGGAGCCCTGGGGCCAGCTCTGGAGTCCTGAGCACAGGAAGGACCTGGAGCTGTTGGAGCGAGTCCAGAGGAGGCCACGGAGATGATCCGAGGGCTGGAGAACCTCTGGTGTGAGGAGAGGGTGGGAGAGTTGGGGTTGTTCAGGTTGGAGAGGAGAAGGCTGTGGGGAGACCTTAGAGCAGCCTCCCAGGACTGAAAGGGGCTCCAGGAAAGCTGGGGAGGGGCTTCTTCCAAGGGCCTGGAGTGATGGGATGAGGGGAACGGCTTTAAATTGTAAGGAGGAGATTGAGATTGGACATTGGGAAGAAATTCTTCACAGTAAGGGTGGGGAGGCCCTGGCCCAGGTTTCCCAGAGCAGTGGTGGCTGCCCCATCCCTGGAGGTGTTGAAGGCCAGGTTGGATGGGGCTTGGAGCCCCCTGATCCAGTGGGAGGTGTCCCTGCCCATGGCAGGGGGTGGCACTGGGTGGGCTTTGAGGTCCCCTCTCCCCCTCCCCACAATCCCATCATTCCTCCGGCAGGTCGGCCCCGCGGAGCGGCAGTGCCTCGCCCTCACCCGACGCCTACTCCCTCTACTGCTACCCCTGCGCTTGGGGCGACTGCAAAGCCGGGGAGACCCCCGGGCGCCCGCCGCCCCCCCCGCCCCAGCCCGTCCCCACCTCCTGGTCGGACCCCTGGGCGTACGGCGAGGCGGGCGCCGGGGTGGGCAGCGGCTGCTCGACCCCCGTGCCGGGGACTGAGCCCCCCCTGAAGCCCTTCCACAGCTGCCCCCGCCTCAAGCCCCCGCACCCCCAAAAACGCTTCGCCCCCTTCGGGGCGCTCAACCCCTTCTCCGGCGCAGCCGAGTGGCCGGAGAGCCCCGAGTGGTCCAAAGCTCCCTCAGCCCCCGCTGCCCCTTCCTCCTCTTCCTCACCGGAGCCTTTTGCCCCCGCCGAGGGGCCGGAGCCCGCGCCCCCCCCCCGCCCACCGAAGGGATTCGAGGGGGACGGCATCGTCATCCGCGGGGCGGCCCCGCTCTCGCCGGCCGTGCTGCGGGGGGCGGAGGGCGGCGTCACCCGCGTGTACCTGGCGCGGGGCGTGATCGAGGTGCCGCCGGCGGCTCGGGGCGACGGGGGAGCCCCCCCGGCCGCCCCCCGGCCCAGCGGGGACGGTTCGCCCTGGTTGCCCCCCGCCGACCTCTCGGCGCTCTCGCTCGAGGAGGTCTCCAAGTGCCTGCGCTTCATCGGCCTCTCCGAGGACGTCGTCAGCTTCTTCGCCCGCGAGCGCATCGACGGCAGCATCTTCGTGCAGCTCAGCGAGGAGATCCTGGCCGACGATTTCCGCCTCACCAAGCTCCAGGTGAAGAAGATCATGCAGTTCATCAAGGGCTGGCGCCCCAAGATCTGACCGCGCGCCGGGGACCCTCTGGACCGTGGCGAGAGGGTCCCCCTGCCCACCCCCACACCCCCCCCTCCCACCAGGACCACGGCTCCGGGGCATCCCGATGCGCCAGTGCCTTTGCCCCACGGGCTGGAGGGAGGTTTCCTCCTCCCTGGAAGCTCAGCCCCATTGCTCAGCCCTCCCCCCTTGCCTTTTTTAACACTGGACCGTTAATTTTGGCCCCAACGGGCTGGAAAAGACTGGAGTTTGCGTTGACTGGTTTAACTTAATCCTTGTGGATTAGTGTTTAATAAACATCCGGGAGAAAAATGAGCCTTGGGAGAAGCCCCTTGGTCAGGGAGGAGGGGGAAAAGGGGCTCTTGGCAGGGAATGAGGCTCCAGGGGTCGCTCCCACCCTTGCCCACACATCCCAGCTCAGCAGGGGGGGGCTGGTGCGTGGGGCAGAGGTGCCCCATCCCCTGCGTGGGGCTGGGGACCCATGTCCTCCACAGAAGGGAAAGCATCGCTCTCGGAGCTGCTGCAAGCTGCTTGCACCCCTGGGGGATTTGGGGACCCTGGATGGAAGCTTCCCTGCACCATGGACACTGCAGACCCTGCGGAAGGGAAGCTGAGGCCCAGCCTCAAGGGGCTGGAGTGACAGGACCAGGGAGAATGGCTTTAAATTGGAAGAGGGAAGATTTAGATTGGACATCAGGAAGAAATTCTTCACGATGAGAGCGGTGAGGCCCTGGCCCAGGTTGCCCAGGGAGGCTGTGGTTGCCCCATCCCTGGAGGTGTTGAAGGCCAGGTTGGATGGGGCTTGGAGCCCCCTGATCCAGTGGGAGGTGTCCCTGCCCATGGCAGGGGGTGGCACTGGCTGGGCTTTGAGGTCCCTTCCAACCCAAACCATTCCACAAGTCTATGATCCTCAGGGCTGCATCCACCACCTGAAGTGCCCCACAGATGCCTGAGCTCCCCAAACACCCCTGCACCCAGCTTGATGGAGCCTCAGCATGGGAGGGTCCTGGACCAGACCTCTCCATGGACACATGGGGGGAGCAGGGCTATCCCAGACCAGGCTGAGACCCCAGACCAGGCTCAGCCAGAGCAGGGAGCAGGTCCCAGGGCTGCTGCCTCCCCCCAGGAAGGGCTGAGGGCTGGGTACCAGCTCCACAGGCAGCCTGGTGCCCAGCCTCAGCCTCATTTTGTACTGGTGGCTCTGAGGAACCAGCAGCATCTCCCAGCCCCACCAGGGCATGGGAGAAAGGCTGGAGCTGGGGGAGGCAGCGCAGGGAGCCAGGGATGCACAGAGCATCCAGCTCTGAAACCCATGGCAGGTGCACAGAGATTTAAAGCCTTTTAGTTTAAACTGAGCTCTCCCCATGGGGGACCCTTCTGGCCTTTGGCTGCTCGATTTGCAATTACAGCCTGGCCCATCTGCCAGGATAACCCCGGCGGCAGCCTCAGGGCCAGACAAAAGAGCCGGAGGCTCCTCACAACCCCTGATGGATGGCAGAGGTGACAGAGCCCGGCTTTGTTCTGCATCTCCCCACCTTCCTGCAGCTCCTTTAGTGGTCTCAAAGCCAGCAAGCACGGAGAGGACCCCAGAGGATTGCCTGAACGCTTTATTTCCGACTCGAGCCGTTCCCTTCCGCGGCGCCGAGCGGCTGCTGCCCCAGCGAGACGGGGAGGAGAAGCAGGCACGGAGTCCAACCCCAGGAGATGGGGATTTATTCTGTTGGAGGCTTATGGAAAGGCAAGACCTCAAGGCCAGCTGCGTGGTGGGTGCTGTCTGCCAGGATGGGAGCCCTGGAGGTCGTTAGCACGGAGGTGACCACAGCAGGAAGCCTCCCTCCCAGCGAGGGGCCGCGGGACGGATGTGCCCAACGCAGAGCAGCTGATAAGGCACTTGAAATGACCACAAGCCACGAGGCAACCCGCTGCCTCCTTCCTCCCTGCTCTGCCTCCCTGGGGCAGGGGGGGGCTGTGCAGATTGGCCTGGAGAAGGGGGTGATGCTGGAGGGCCGGTGGCCCCGGCTCGAGCAGTCGGAGCGTCCGGGCGGGCGGTGCCAGGCCACGCTCACGGGTGGAATTTCTTGCTGGGGCTGTTGGCATAGTCCAGCAGGAGCTGGCACGGCGTGAACTGGCTCCCGTAGACGGCCTCGTACTTGCGCAGCTTGTCCACCAGCTGCTTGGCTCCGTACGAGTCTGCGTACCTGAAGGGACCTGCCAGGGAGAGGACACCTGTGCCACGGACCCCAGAGGCACCAAGGTGCCTGGGAAGGTGAGAATCCTGCACTCAGCCGGCCCATCCTTCTCCAGAAATGCCCCCCGGTCTCTGGGCAGGGTGATGGGGGGACTCTGCCTCTGCCCGGCGCAGGCAGGGAGTGGACCGGGTCACTGGGGACAAGCTGGGACCAGGTAATTGTGGATTCTCCTCTAGTCTGAGTGTGCCTCAAGGAGGGAAGGTCCTAAGTACTCAGTAGAATCCCTGCCTCATGTCTGAGAACCTTTAGCATCCTTCAGTTGTGACCCAAACCTTAGGTTCATGCTTTGCCCACTGCCCATGCCACATCCACAATCTCCCAGTCAGGCTGGAGATGGATCCAGGAGAGCTTTGCCCGTGCTCTTGGCCAGACCCAGCGAGTACCGTGGCCTGAAAAGTGCTGTGCACCATGGCTGAGGCATCAGCCCAGCTTTCTCCATGCAGTGGGAGAGTATGGGGGCAACAGCACGCCCTTGGGCATCTTTTCTCAACTCTGAGCACATCACCAGAGCAGGTTTCCAGAAGCTCTACAAGATGCTGCAAGATGCAAGCAGCAGCAGCACAAGATGAGATACCAGAGCCTCGTTTTTCAAGGCTGCACAAAAGCCAGGGATTTCTTGAAAATGCAGGGCCTTTGTGAGTCTCCCAGCCCAGCTACACCCCTGTCACTGTCAGCCAAGGCAAAGGCTTTGAGGATGTCACGATGGTGAGGTTGGGGCCAGCACGGCTCTGACTTCTTACTCAAACCAAAGACAGAGCCAAGGGCCTGGTTGGAGCCCCTCAGTCCCACCAGTCCCAGCTCTGGGGCACAGCTGTACCAGCAGAGCAACTCCACAGGCTCCTGGCAGGAACACCTCACAGCTCTCAGGCTCGCTGCCACCTCTCGTGGGGTGGGAATGCTGGAGCAACCTCTCTGGCTTTGGGCTTTACGTGGGATAAGGACACCCAGGCTTGGCAGATCACAGCTCAAAGGTGGCCTCAGCAGCTCTGGGCAAGGCCTGCAAAGCTTTCCATGGAGCCAAACCCGACCCCCAGCCGACCCCCCCTTACCTCCCAGGCACGGCGGGAAGCCCAAGCCAAAAACAGCCCCGATATCCCCCTCCACGGGGTTGCTGAGGATCCCCTCCTGCAGGCACATGGCTGCCTCGTTCACAAACCTCGTCACCAAGCGCATCTGGATGTCCTCCTCAGCGCAGCTGCAAGGAACCACGGGACGGGTTGGGTGGGCAGGGACCTCACAGCCCACCCAGTCCCACCCCTGCCACGGGCAGGGACACCTCCCACTGGATCAGGGGGCTCCAAGCCCCATCCAACCTGGCCTTCAACACCTCCAGGGATGGGGCAGCCACAGCTTCCCTGGGCCAGGGCCTCCCCATCCTCATCTTGAAGAATTTCTTCCCAATGTCTAACCTAAATCTCCCCCCCTTCCAATCTAAAGCCGTTCCCCCTCATCCCATCACTACAGGCCCTTGGCAAAAGTCCCTCCCCAGCTTTTCTGGAGCCCCTTTCAGCACTGGAAGGCTGCTATGAGATCCCCCCTTCTCTTCTCCAGGCTGAACAATCCCATCTCTCCCACCCTGTCCTCACAGCAGAGGTTCTCCAGCCCTTGGATCACCTCTGTGGCCTCCTCTGGACCTGCTCCAACAGCTCCATCTCCTTCTTGAGTTGGGGATTCAACCAACTCTGTGAGGGCTGCGCAGGTAACGCAGGAGCTGGATGGGGGAGCCCAGTTTGGTGACAGAGCTGGGTCTGGGGCAGTGGTTGAGAACAGTTTTGCACTGAGACCATCCTGTCCACACAAGGATATGGATGAGGTCCTGAAGCAGGCAACTAAGAATGGCAAAAGCTTGAACAGGCCACATGGGAACTGCTCCAGGAGCTGTTTCGGTGCGAAGCTGTACAACAGGTTTGACACCAGGAAGGTGGTGGCAGGGGCTGCACCAAGGCCCACCACAGAAAAGCCTTCTGCAAAGGTGCCCTGATGAATTCAAGGATGCCCCTCTCCTCCTTGCACAGGCTCTCCAGAGCCAGGAGCCTGCCCCAAGCTGGCAACAGCCAGATGCCACCTGCAGTGACCTCCAGCAATGTCTCTGCTCAGAGGGGGGGAAGGAGCAGGAGCCTCCATACTCACACTTCAGGTCTGGCTGTCACTTTGAACCGTGCCAAGATCTCATCCATGCCAGAATTCACACTCCTGTTCTTCACCCCCTCCTGGTAAATATAAAAGCCCTTCCCTGCCTTGCGACCTGTGGTGATAAAAAGAGATGATAGATTCATGGAATGGGTTGGGAGGGACCTCAAAGCCCACCCAGTGCCACCCCTTGCCATGGGCAGGGACACCTCCCACTGGATCAGGGGGCTCCAAGCCCCATTCAACCTGGCCTTCAACACCTCCAGGGATGGGGCAGCCACCACTGCTCTGGGCAACCTGGGCCAGGGCCTCCCCACCCTCACAGCAAAACATTTCCCCCAAGATCTCATCTCAATCTCCCCTCTTTCAGCTCAAAACTCTTCTCCTCGACCTGTCTCTGCACTCCCTGATCCAGAGCCCCTCCCCAGCTTTCCTGGAGCCCCTTTCAGTCCTGGGAGGCTGCTCTAAGGGCTCCCCACAGCCTTCTCCAGGATGAACAACCCCAACTCTCCCACCCTGTCCTCACACCAGAGGTTCTCCAGCCCTTGGATCATCTCCGTGGCCTCCTCTGGGCTCACTCAGGGCCCTTCCTGTGTTGAGGACTCCAGAGCCCAATTCACGGCTCCAGGAGGTTTCACCAGAGAATCCCCTCCCCTCAGCCTGCTGGCCAAAATGCCTTCAACAGGTCCAGAGGACAACCAAGGAACCCCTTCTGTGCCTACAAAGAGACACAGTCCTTGGGACAAAGGGACAGAGATGACAGGATCTCCTGCCAGGGTCTGGTCACAGCAAGGGCCACTGGAGGGTGAGAGCTGTCATGGCCCAAGCACAGGTCCCACCGACGGACGCTGCTCCATCCCAGTGCCACCAGAGGCACGGCTGTCTCTTGGAACCCAGTGCCACCAGGGCACAGCTCTGGCCCTATGGAGAGAGAGGTAACCTTTCCTCGCAGAGGGCTGCTAAAGCTCAGCTCAGGCCTTGTTTCTCTGGAGTTCACCTCTTTCCAGCCACTTGCTCCCCATCCCCTGGAGTGCAGGTTTAGTGGAGGAGCCAGACAGAGCTTTGTGAGGTCTCTGCTGCCCTCGCTCTGAGGAGCTCCCTTGCCCTGTTGCTGCCTTTTCTGTAAAGGAAGGTCTGGCTGCAGCCAAAGTCTGCCCAGGGTACAGCTGGGAGGGGCTCCTGACCCACTCCCAGGACTGCTCTCCAACTGCCCTCACCTGGGGCAGAAGAGCCTGCTGGGGCTGCAAAGGGGAAACGTGTTGGGTTAAAAGCAGCCGAGTGCCTCACCTAGGAAGCCTTTTTCAACCATGAGCTTGAACAACTCGATGCTGCCCCCTCCAAAGCGCTCGCCAAAGGCTTTGCCAAGGTCCTCAGCCACGTGTGTGGCCACATCCACGCCCACCTCATCGATCAGCGTGGCGGCTCCCACGGGAAAGCCAAAGGCTGTAGAGATGGCATCTATTTTCTTGGGGTCAATGCCCTCCTGCAGGAAAAAAAGGGGAAGCAATGGTATCTCTGGGTGAGGGTCCTGGGATCCCCAGTGTGGGGGCAACAAAGCCTTGTGCCTGCAGGGCCACAGAGCACGACCAGCCCCGTCAGCTGGCTGCTGGAGACACGAGCAGCGTGACGGTGCTTGAGCCACTCCCAGCTCTCCCCTGGTGACACATGGGGAGGAAAGAACTTCACCACTGTCTGCACTGGGTCTCATCAGACCAGCAAGAGCAGGCTGGGGATAACCACGAGCACTGGAGGTGGTTGCCCACCTCCCTTCTCAGCCAGGGCCGGGGTCAGCTCGAGCAGGGGCAAGAAGAAGCAGTTCACACAACTATTTGGTGGATACCCACCTGGAGAACCCGGACCACTTCTGCCAGCATCGGCCCCAGGCACCTGGTGGTGTAGAATCCAGGTCCATCCTAGGGAAGAGGAGAGCAGCAGGAAGGCAGGTGAGTACCAGCTGCAGGACACGGCTTCCCTTGGCAGCGCAGGAACTGCACTTCCCAGCCCAGGCACCGACGCGCCAGGCAGACACTCAACTCCATTTCCAACAGGATGCTATGGACTCCAGGGTAGGTTTTTTTCCCTGTAGGACTCAGCAGTGTTTGAAGGCTTCCACGAACTCCCTGGAATTTCCCACCAGTGTGTTCTCATTTCAGATAGCTTTTATTTAAAATAAGCCGGCTGCACAAGTCCCCACGCTTCAAATCCAAAGGCTGATGGTGGGTGCTCAGAGCAAGGGAAAAAGGCATAAACTCCTTGTTTCACCTCTGATACTGCTCACAAAGGCTGGAAGCAACAGATTAGCTGGCCCATGGCAAGGTGACCACGAGCCACCAGGGAGCCCTGGCAGCCAAGAGGGCAACCGTGTCCTGGGGGGCACCAAGCCCAGCATCGCCAGCCGGGCCAGGGAGGGGATTGTCCCGCTCTGCTCTGCTCTGGGGAGGCCCCACCTCCAGCACTGGGGGCACTTTGGGGCACCCCGGGATAAAAAGGACATCCAAGCCCTGGAGAGAGTCCAGAGGAGGCCCCAAAGCTGGGGAAGGGTGTGGAGGGGCAATCCCAGGAGGAGAGGCTGAAGGCACTGGCTCTGTTCAGCTGGACAAGAGGAGCCTGAGGGGGATCTCAGAGCTGTTCGCTGCCTTCTCCCAAGGGAGGGAGGGGAAACAGGGGCTGAGCTCTGCTCTCTGGTGACCAAGGACAGGAGCCCAGGGAAGGGCAGGAAGATGGGCCAGGGCAGGGTTGGCTTGGCCATCAGGAAGAGGTTCTTCCCCCAGAGCAGAGGGTGCTGGAGCCCTGGAACAGCTCCCCAGGGAAGCAGCCACAGCCTGACAATATTCCAGCAGGGTTTGGCCAAGGCCCTCAGCCCCAGGGGGTGAATGTTGGGGGTGTCCTGTGCAGGGACAGCAGTTGGACTGGATGGGCCTGGTGGGTCCCTTCCAGCTCAGGTCATTCCATGATTCCAAGCCCACGGCTTTCCTGAGGCTCTGTTGCCTCCTCCCTGACCCACAGCAGCTCATTCTCAACTGCTGCCTCGTGGTGCTGTGCTCAGCCTTCTCCCTCTGCTTGGCCCAGCTCCTCCCCTGCACTTGCAGGAGCATTTCTGCCCCCTCTCACTCCAGATTTAGATCCAGACTGAGGAGGGTTATTGCTCATGGCCCCTCTGTCCCTGCAACCTGCCTGGGAGAACAGGCAGCGAGAGTCCTGCCCAGGCCCTGCTCCATGGTGGATGCTGTTACAGACTCCTGGAAGCTGGGAGAAGGACTGCCAGCTCCTCGTGCTGCTCCTGCACCCTCTGACCCTCCACTGCTGCTCTCAAGGACACCTGAGGGACCACCTGGGCACCTGCTGCCTCCTAATCTCCAATTTTCCATGTGAGTAGCAAACACCAAGGCATCCAGAGCCACCTTTCAGCCTCCTCTCAGCACACAAAGCTGCCCTCTCACTGATCAGCCCCAGCACAGCGTTCCCTCACCTTCACCACGATGACCACCTTGCCCTGTTTGAGGCCAACAGCAACAGCGGAAGCAGCCGTATCCTGGGAGGTTTTGTCTGTGGTGATGATCTCCAGCAGCTGCATTTTGTCCACAGGGGAGAAGTAGTGCATCCCAATCACCTGTTGGGAGGAAGAGCTCGGGGTTAGGCAGGGCTGTGACAGAGCTGGGCTCCCAGAGGCACCCGCTGGGCAAGTCAAGTGCTCTGCTCCGACGGGAGCGCTCTCCAGCTCTTGCCTCAGCGAGGGTTTAGGTGCAGTCTTACAGGACCAAGAGCACTGCTCAGCTCTCCCTGTTCTGAGGAATGGTCTGGCAGCAAAACCTGCCCTGGAATCTGGGCCGAGCTCTGTCCTCAAATCCCAGGCACTGTGTGAGCTGCAGGTGCCACTGAGCTGGCAGAGGAAGCACACACCCGGGCGGTGCCTCTTGTGGGCTGTGAGAGTGGAAGAGCGGTCAGAGAGAGATGCTGAGCAGAGTTCCCTGTGAATGGTTTGTTTAGGGGTTTTTTTTTGGTGATGAAGTGAAGAAGGCAGGTTTACAGCAAGTAATTACAGAGGTAAGAGCAGCATTTAAGAGATGATCCAGCCGTGTGCCTCGCTCTCTGAGCAGGACCACGTAACCAGCACGTCACCTCCGTGCCTCCTGAAGCTACACCTGGCACCAAGACCTGTGTGAGCCAGAGGCACCTTGCAGGAGAGCTGCAGACTAATTAAAGTGAATGTCCTAATTAGTTAATTGATTTCCTATTAGTGTCCCCATAAAGAGCCACTACAAGGGCCATTCACACAGCAAGATGTGTGCAATTCTGAACAAATATGACTCAGTTTGCGTTTCTGATGCAACTGAGGTGGCACAGCAAAGCAGGAAGGTGTGCAGGAAGGTCACACAGCCCTCCAACAGCTGGGACACACTGTTACTGGGTGGACTGGAAGGGATGGGGAGAGGAGGGATGGGGAGAGGAGGGATGGGGAGAGGAGGGATGGGGAGAGGAGGGATGGGGAGAGGAGGGATGGGGAGAGGAGGGATGGGGAGAGGAGGGATGGGGAGAGGAGGGATGGGGAGAGGAGGGATGGGGAGAGAAGGGATGGGGAGAGAAGGGATGAAGAGATGAAGAGAACAGATCAGAGTAGACCAGAACATCAGACCAGATCAGAAGAGGTGAACAGAATAGATCAGAATAGACCAAAACATAAGAACAGAACAGAATAGAACAGAATACAATAGAACAGAACAGGATAGCTCAGAATATCAGAATAAATCACATCAGAACAACAGAACAGATCAGAACAGATCATTCCAGTTGGACAGGACCTACAACAAACCTCTAGTCTGGCTTTGCCCCCAGAATTCCTGCAGGAGGCCAAGCAGCAGAGGCCATGCACTGCCCTGGCAGGTGTGAGACCCTTGCAGGAGCTTAGGGAACCAGCCCAGGCCACCTGTGCTTTTGCATTTGTGAAACACCTTCCAACTGAGCTCCTGAACTTCCTCCTCTTTCTGCCTGGGCGAAGGGATGAGGATGCAGTTATGTTGTTTGCTCTTTAGACCTCAAAGGGATGAAGAAGTCCTCTGCTCCAAACCTCTGCCACAAGCTGCTATGTTGCACTTGGAATCTTGCTCACATGGATCATTTGGAGCCAGAGGGATAACCCACCACCCCTCAAGAGCTGAGCCCATGGCTGACCAAGGCTTTGGTTTCAGCACCTCCAAGTTCTTGCAGCTGGGTTAGAGCCTTCTCCCCAGGAAGGCATTTTCCCATCATGGCACGTGACTCCTACGTCCCATCACTTTATCAAAACGCCTGGAGTCTTCCTGGCTGGAATTCTCTCAGCTTGAGTCCTTCCACAGCTTCTCTGTCCCCCACCACGTTATGGTTTCCCCTTTCCTGCACCCTGCCTCTTGGGACACTGGGGTGAGTCTACCCTCATCCCTCTCCCACCTGTCCAAAGACCACACTCTCTTTGTTCAAAGCTCACACTGAGGACAAAGGCTGAGCTGTTTCTCGTTCTGAGGATGAAGCAGAAGATCCCAGGGCTCACCCAGGGAGCAGAGCCCTCGCAGGGATGGGGCACTGGGCGCTCACCTTCTCCGGCCTCTTGCTAACGGCAGCGATCTGGCTGATTGGGAGGGCAGAGGTGTTACTGGCGAAGATACAGTGAGCAGGGATCACCTGTGGCAGGGGTGGAAGAGACAGCGTGAACACACAGGGTCAGGTCCAGAGTGTGATGCACCCCCTGCACTCAGCACCTCCAATCCTGGGGTCAGGGTTGGGCCCCTCCCTCCAAGAAAGCCCTGGAGGGGCTGGAGCGCGTCTGGAGAAGGGAGCGGAGCTGGGGAAGGGTCTGGAGAACAGGGGCTGTGGGAGCGGCTGAGGGCCCTGGGGGGGTTTGGGCTGGAGAAGAGGAGGCTGAGGGGAGACCTCCTGGCTCTCTGCAGCTCCTGGAGAGGAGGGTGGAGCCAGGGGGGGTTGGGCTCTGCTCCCAAGGGATGGGATGAGAGGAAACGGCCTCGAGTTGTGCCAGGGCAGGGTCAGGTCGGACATCAGGAACAATTTCTTCACTGAAAGGGTCCTCAGGCCTTAAGAGGAGAGGCTGAAGGCACTGGCTCTGTTCAGCTGGACAAGAGGAGCCTGAGGGGGATCTCAGAGCTGTTCGCTGCCTTCTCCCAAGGGAGGGAGGGGAAACAGGGGCTGAGCTCTGCTCTCTGGTGACCAAGGACAGGAGCCCAGGGAAGGGCAGGAAGATGGGCCAGGGCAGGGTTGGCTTGGCCATCAGGAAGAGGTTCCTCCCCCAGAGCAGAGGGTGCTGGAGCCCTGGAACAGCTCCCCAGGGAAGCAGTCCCAGCCTGACAATATTCCAGCAGGGTTTGGCCAAGGCCCTCAGCCCCAGGGGGTGAATGTTGGGGTTGTCCTGTGGGACAGGAGTTGGACTGGATGGGCCTGGTGGGTCCCTTCCAGCTCAGGGCATTCCATGATTCTACTTCCCCAAGTGTGCTCTTCAGAACAGCCCTGCCAGCCAGGCAGAGACAGCAAATGAAGGACTATGAGTTGTGGAAATGGCAAAGGACATCTCTCTCACATCAATGTGCTCAGACAAACAGAAGTGGTTCTGGAGTGGCTCCCAGGAGACAGGGAACGTGCAAACTGCCCCATTCAGCTACCAAAGAGCAACTCCTTTCTGAACTGTGAAGGTCCTCAGAGGACAGGAAGGCTGTCCCTGACACCCACCCACGTTCTGACATAAATCACCTGCACAGGCAGCAGAGAGCAGCACAGAGGAGAGGTGAGAGGCAGGGCAGGACACCCTGAGCCCCCACTGCACCGGGCCACATCCAGCACGAGCTGCTCTGCACCAATACTCACAGCTTCCACTTCCTTCAGCACTTTGTGCTTGATGTTGATGTCCTCAAACACAGCCTCGATCACCATATCTGCCTTCTCAAAGCCCTTGTAGTCCAGCTGCCCCGTCAGGTTGCTGAGAATGAAGTCCCTCTCAAATGATGTCAGATTCTTCTTCTTCACCTTGCTGTTCAGCCTAGGGAAGGACAGCTCTGTCTCAATCCCCTGGGCAGGGCAGTCCAGACACCAAGGGCATCCCTCCTGCCCAGAGCTGGGGTCCAAACACCACCCCCAGCCCAGCAGGACTGTCACTCTGTGTAGTGACCCCTCCTTCCAGCTGGAAAAAGGAGAGCCATGCCCACACAGCTCAGCTGGTGCATCAGCCTGAAGGTCACTTGCTGACATTCCTGATGGTGCACGGCTGAGCCAGGAGGACAAGGAAAGAAATCCAGCTCTTCCCAAGCCTGGGCCTGATGCCTCCCCTGACGTGGGCCTCGGGGCAGCCAGGATAACTCCCTCCCCTCTTAGTTCTAAGCTACTGCTAAATCTAAAAGCTGAAGCCATCACCTGCCAGGTCACCCACCTGCCTAAGGAGCTAAAGCTGAACACACTGGGCCTATTTGGCAGCAAGATCTCAGCCCACTGAACAGGGCAGCCTTAGAAGAAAGGATTTCTGTGACACCCCTGATGACAGAAGACTCCAAAGGAACCGAGACGTCGGGAGTTGCTCCTTGCCTGAGGGCAGAGGAGCGTTTTGACTAAGGGCAGCCTCATCCCACCTCGATAAACTCTTTAGCTCACACACCCCTTGAAGACCTGCTGCTGTCCTCTGTCCAGGCCCTGCTGCGTTGTGTCCTTCAGAATGGTCTTCAGTCCCTTATCCACCGAAACCTGGGCGATCCCGGCTCCCATGAGCCCCGCTCCCAGCACCGCCAGAGTCCTGTGCAGGAAAGGACCAGGAGACACATGCAGAGCCAGGAAAATCATGGAATCATAGACTGCTTTGGGTTGGAAGGGACCTGGAAGATCACTCAGTTCCACCTCCCTGCCACGGGCAGGGACATCTTTAACCAGATCAGGGGGCTCCAAGCCCCATCCAACCTGGCCCTGAACACCTCCAGGGATGGGGCAGCCACCACTGCTCTGGGAAACCTGGGCCAGGGCCTCCCCACCCTCACCCTGAAGAATTTCTTCCCTATGTCCAACCTAAATCTCCCCCGTTCCAGTTTAAAGCCGTTCCCTCTTGTCCTGTCACTCCAAACTCTTGGAAAAAGTCCCTCCTCAGCTTTCTCATAGGTCCCCTTAAAGCTAAATTTCCATTGCTGCCACCAGACTCCACACACCCTCTCCACCCAGGCACTATTTTTAGTGAGGTTGTGCAAGAAGATTTCACTTGTGGGTGCAACCTCCAGGCTGCAGAGGATCAGCCACTTTTTGGAGGCTGGACACCTCTCTGCTCTGCTCTGCTGCTTCTCAGGACTCCAGGACACGTGGTGGTCCCCAGAGCTCTTCCAACCACACTTGCACTTACTTGACCTCTCGCTGAGGTGCTCCAAACTTGTTCTTCTTGCAGCGCACCTGCCCGTGGTAAAGCCCCATCAGCGCCTTGGATTCGTTCGTCATGGCAAGTTGGCCAAAGCTCTGCAAGACAGGGAAGAGGGAAGCAGAGAGTTTGGAGTTTAACAGGTGTCTGGCTTCCAGCACACGGACATCAGAAAACAGAGAGGGGAGAGCACAGCCTGTGTAACTACAGACCAGCAACCTGGATCACAGAGGGACAGAAACATGGAACCATCTGGGTGGAAAAGACCTCTGAGACGACCGAGCCCAACCGTCCCTGCCCACTACTGAACCCTGTCCCTAAGGAACTCATCCACCTGCCTTTGGAACCCCTCCAGGGATGGGGACTCCACCACCTCCCTGGGAGCCTCTCACAGGGCCTGAGAACACTTTCAGTGAAGGAATTGTTTCTGATGTCCAACCTGACCCTGTTCTGGCACAACTTGAGGCCATTTCCTCTCATCCCATCCCTTGGGAGCAGAGCCCAACCCCCCCTGGCTCCACCCTCCTCTCCAGGAGCTGCAGAGAGCCAGGAGGTCTCCCCTCAGCCTCCTCTTCTCCAGCCCAAACCCCCCCAGGGCCCTCAGCCGCTCCCACAGCCCCTGTTCTCCAGACCCTTCCCCAGCTCCGCTCCCTTCTCCAGACGCGCTCCAGCCCCTCCAGGGCTTTCTTGGAGGGAGGGGCCCAACCCTGAGCCCAGGATTGGAGGTGCTGAGTGCAGGGGGCCCATCCCTGCCCTGCTCCTGCTGCCACCCCAGGGCTGAGCCAAGCCAGGGTGCTGGGGGCCTTCTTGCCCCCCTGGGCCACTGCTGCCTCCTGTTCAGCCGCTGTCCAGCAGCACCCCCAGGGCCTTTGCCTTGGGGCACCTTTCCAGCCCCTCTTCCCCAAGCCTGGAGCTGCAGGGGGTGCTGGGACCCAAGGGCAGGACCCAACACTTGGCCTGGTTGAACCCCATCCCGTTGGCCTTGGCCCATGGATCCAGCCTGGCCAGGTCCCTCTGCAGCCCCTTCCTGCCCTCCAGCCCATGGATCCAGGTTCTCCAGGTCCCTCTGCAGCCCCTTCCTGCCCTCCAGCCCATGGATCCAGGTTCTCCAGGTCCCTCTGCAGCCCCTTCCTGCCCTCCAGCCCATGGATCCAGCCTGGCCAGGTCCCTCTGCAGCCCCTCCCTTCCTTCAAGCAGATCTACACCCCCACCCATCTTGGGGTCATCCCCAAACTCGCCCAGGGTGCCCTCGATCCCTTCATCCAGATCATTGCCTCACAGTGCCCCTTCAGTGCTAAGCACAGCCAACTCTGCACCACATGGGCTGCCAGGGAGCAGCAGGAAGCTTCTTGCTCCATTGCCTTTCCTATAAACAATACACTTTAAAGCACCTATAAGAGTTTGCATCTCTAACACCCATGGCTGGAGGAGCTGGGGTACTGCTGGAGAACAACAGCACCCACAGTATTTCAATGTCCATCTCCATCCCAGCCACTGAATTGCTCACTGCTCGTTTCCACCCTCCAAGCAGCATTCCCTGGCAGCTCACTGGTAAATCAGAAGAGACTCTGGGATCACAGCCAGCAGCTGTGGGGTCCCATGAGATCAGTGACAGAGCCACTCCTCCCCTGTGGCAGGACTGAAATGCACTGACATGAGACCCTTTCCTGCTCTAAGCTGGGGCTGCTGCCCCAGAGGCTTCCAGGCAGAATCATAGAATGGTTTGGGTTGGAAGGGCCCTTAAAGATCATCCAGTTCCATCCCCTGCCACGGGCAGGGACACCTCCCACTGGATCAGGGGCTCCAAGCCCCATCCAACCTGGCCTTCAACACCTCCAGGGATGGGGCAGCCACCACTGCTCTGGGAAACCTGGGCCAGGGCCTCCCCACCCTCACCATCAAGAATTTCTTCCCAATGCCCAATTTCAGTCTCACCCTCCCAATTTAAAGCCGTTCCCCCTCATCCCATCGCTCCAAGCCCTTGGAAAAAGCCCCTCCCCAGCTTTCCTGGAGCCCCTTTCAGTCCTGGGAGGCTGCTCTAAGGTCTCCCCACAGCCTTCTCCTCTCCAGGATGAACAACCCCAACTCTCCCACCCTCTCCTCACACCAGAGGTTCTCCAGCCCTTGGATCATCTCCGTGGCCTCCTCTGGACTCGCTCCAACAGCTCCAGGTCCTTCCTGTGCTCAGGACTCCAGAGCTGGCCCCAGGGCTCCAGGTGGGGTCTCCCCAGAGCGCAGCAGAGGGGCAGAATCCCCTCCCTCCCCTCTGCTCCCACTCTTTGGGTGCAGCCCAGGACACCCTTGGTTTCTGGGCTGGGAGCGCCCATTGCCGGCTCCTGGGGAGCTTCTCCTCCCCCAGCACCCCAAGTCTTCTCCCCAGGGCTGCTTTCAGATTTTGAGAACAATCTTTAAACACCCCAATTCTCTCCAACAGCAGCAGTCTGATACTGCTTGCAGATTACAGGCAGGCAGCAAAAACCAGAGGCCTGCATCACCTCCCAGAATGAAACTGGAAAGCAGTCGGGAGACAAAAAGGCAGCGTAAAGCGACTGAAACATTGTCTGAGCCAAGGAAAGCAGCCAAGGCAAGGCTGTGTCTTCCCTCACCACTGCCCTGTGAGTTACAGACTTGCTAAAACATCAGAAACACAAAGGCTGGAAGAGATCTGCAAATCTCCTCTCCTAGGGGGAAGAGGGAGGCATTTAAAAAGACACAGCACTGAGACTTATTATTCTTTAGAGGCTTCTGGGAAGATTCCATCCTGCTGCTGTTTCTCAGGGAAACACATTCATTCTTTTCTGTAAGGAACAGAGTATCCTGAGCCTTTTATTCAGCACCAGACCAAACGTGGGTGGAATGCATAACCAGCACAGACAGGCTGTGCCCAGGAGGTCACTGCTAAGGTACGAGGCAGACTGCTGCATCCCAGAGCAAGAGGGGAACAAAAGGAGCCACTAAGCATGGCAAGAAAGGCTGGGGGATGTGACAGCAGTGTGAGAACCTGCTCAAAGTCACCATCAGAACAGTCTGGGTCGGGGGGGTTCACCAGTGGTTATGGAGAAGCAAGGCACAAGATGATCCAAACACAGAGAGAATGGGATGGGAGCCTTGGGGATCTTGTGGAGAACCTGGATCCATGGGCTGGAGGGCAGGAAGGGGCTGCAGAGAGACCTGGAGAACCTGGATCCATGGGCTGGAGGGCAGGAAGGGGCTGCAGAGGGACCTGGAGAACCTGGATCCATGGGCTGGAGGGCAGGAAGGGGCTGCAGAGGGACCTGGCCAGGCTGGATCCATGGGCCAAGGCCAACGGGATGGGGTTCAACCAGGCCAAGTGTTGGGTCCTGCCCTTGGGTCCCAGCACCCCCTGCAGCTCCAGGCTTGGGGAAGAGGGGCTGGAAAGGTGCCCCAAGGCAAAGGCCCTGGGGGTGCTGCTGGACAGCGGCTGAACAGGAGGCAGCAGTGGCCCAGGGGGGCAAGAAGGCCCCCAGCACCCTGGCTTGGCTCAGCCCTGGGGTGGCAGCAGGAGCAGGGCAGGGATGGTCCCCCTGCACTCAGCACCTCCAATGCTGGGCTCAGGGTTGGGCCCCTCCCTCCAAGAAAGCCCTGGAGGGGCTGGAGCGCGTCTGGAGAAGGGAGCGGAGCTGGGGAAGGGTCTGGAGAACAGGGGCTGTGGGAGCGGCTGAGGGCCCTGGGGGGGTTTGGGCTGGAGAAGAGGAGGCTGAGGGGAGACCTCCTGGCTCTCTGCAGCTCCTGGAGAGGAGGGTGGAGCCAGGGGGGGTTGGGCTCTGCTCCCAAGCTGTTCCCAGAGCTGATCCCAATCCATCCTCCACCCAGCCTGATTGGTGCTCCAGGTTGCCCCAGCCCAGGTGCAGGACCTTGCACTGCTGAGGTTCCCACATCCCCACCTCTCCAGCCTGTCCAGGCCCCTCTGGATGCCATCCCTTCCCTCCAGCTGACTGTGCCACTCCGCTTGGTGTCATCAGCCAACTGGCTGAGGGTGCCCTCAATCCCACAATTCTTCCTAATAGCCATCTGATACCTAATCTCCCCCTCTTTCAGCTGAAAAGCTGAACACACACAGAGCTTTCTGCCATCCTTTGTGCATGGCCAAACACTCTCCACCCCCCAACTTACCCATCACCACCTGGGATCTCATCTCCTTACCTGGGACTCGGTGAGGTATCCAACGTCCCGTCCCTGATCAAGGCCAGCCTTCACAACCTAGACAAAGAGCAGCAGAGTGGATTTATTGCTAAGCCAGGTCTGCCAAGAGCAAGGATTTAATGAGATTTCATGAGCTGCACCTCCTGTTGTCACCACCCCCTCAATATTTAGGGCACACTTCAGCCTCCCTGCGTCCCGTGAACGCTGTTCAGCGCAGAGGTAGGAACCACCTTGTCCTTCCAGGACAGAACAGCAGGGAATTTTCTATCAGGTTAACTTTCACACACACCTTGTGGTTTTGGGGAATTGTTTATGGAAGGATTTTGCTCCTGTAATCATGGAATGGTTTGGGTTGGAAGGGACCTCAAAGCCCATCCAGTGCCACCCCCTGCCATGGGCAGGGACACCTCCCACTGGATCAGGGGGCTCCAAGCCCCATCCAACCTGGCCTTGGACACCTCCAGGGATGGGGCAGCCACCACTGCTCTGGGAAACCTGGGCCAGGGATTCCTCACCCTCACAGCAAATCATTTCTCCCCAAGATCTCATCTCAATCTCCCCTCTTGCAGCTCCAAACCCCTCCCCTCATCCCATCCCTGTACTCCCTGATCCAGAGCCCCTCCCCAGCTTTCCTGGAGCCCCTTTCAGTCCTGGGAGGCTGCTCTAAGGTCTCCCCACAGCCTTCTCCTCTCCAGGATGAACAACCCCAACTCTCCCACCCTGTCCTCACACCAGAGGTTCTCCAGCCCTTGGATCATCTCCGTGGCCTCCTCTGGCCTCCCTTCAACAGCTCCAGGTCCTTCCTGTGCTCAGGACTCCAGAGGTGGCCCCAGGGCTCCAGGTGGGGTCTCCCCAGAGCGCAGCAGAGGGGCAGAATCCCCTCCCTCCCCTCTGCTCCCACTCTTTGGGTGCAGCCCAGGACACCCTTGGTTTCTGGGCTGGGAGCACCCATTGCCGGCTCCTGGGGAGCTTCTCCTCCCCCAGCACCCCAAGTCTTCTCCCCAGGGCTGCTTTCAGATTTTGAGAACAATCTTTAAACACCCCAATTCTGTCCAACAGCAGCAGTCTGATACTGCTCCCCCTCCCAATTTAAAGCCGTTCCCCCTCATCCCATTGCTCCAAGCCCTTGGAAAAAGCCCCTCCCCAGCTTTCCTGGAGCCCCTGGATGACCTCTGCTCTCAGAAGGAGCCATTCACAGGTTTTAGAGAAATCTCAGTAACAACTTAAACATCAAAAAGCCATTTTAAAAGAAGGATTGAACCACAGACAGTGTCTGTAAGAGACACAATGCCTGTGGAACTCAGGGGACTCACTTTGAAAGTATCGTGTGGAACGAAAACAGCAATTCATACTTTCCTGGGTGCACCCAGTTTAACCCAACTCTTTATAAATTGTATAGGAAATGGGGAAAAACTGCAGCTTAAATTTCCATGGACAAATAATTCCAGCTAAGCCTTTCCTTGACTAGGACTCTTGATCTTCCCCTTACCAGTACCACACAAATTAGTGATGATATTCTGTGAAGCTCTCCCCATGCTTGCTCAATACAGCCCAGCCAGCCCTCATCAGGACTCATCTTCCATGAAAATGAGGATTTATGGCTTGGCTGAGAGGAAGGAACCACCTTCCCTCTGTCAGTGGGAGTTACCTCAATGATCTTCAGCGGCGCAGGGTAGAGCCCTTTGGTTTGCTTCTGAACTTTGCTCTCCACTGTCTTGTAGACTTGTTGCCTCACGAAAGGAAGAGCCATGGCATAGTCTGTTATCTCTGCAAGACAGCACAAAACAGGTCTCAGCACAGCACTGTTCACACAGTCAGCCTTTGAATGATTAACATGAAAAGCCACGGAGATGATCCAAGGGCTGGAGAACCTCTGGTGTGAGGACAGGGTGGGAGAGTTGGGGTTGTTCATCCTGGAGAGGAGAAGGCTGTGGGGAGCCCTTAGAGCAGCCTCCCAGGACTGAAAGGGGCTCCAGGAAAGCTGGGGAGGGGCTCTGGATCAGGGAGTGCAGGGACAGGATGAGGGGAAGGGTTTGGAGCTGCAAGAGGGGAGATTGAGGTGAGATCTTGGGGAGAAATGTTTTGGTGTGAGGGTGGGGAGGCCCTGGCCCAGGTTTCCCAGAGCAGTGGTGGCTGCCCCATCCCTGGGGGTGTTGAAGGCCAGGTTGGATGGGGCTTGGAGCCCCCAATCCAGTGGGAGGTGTCCCTGCCCATGGCAGGGGGTGGCACTGGACGGGCTTGGAGGTCCCATCCCACCCAACCCACCCCATGGTTCCATGAAAGCGAAAGGGTTTGGGTGTGAACGCTGCAGATTTGCAATACAAACGGCACCTCAGGCAGAGGCAGTGTGCTCTGCAGAGGTTTCCATGGCTCATCCCCCAGACAAATCAGCTCATTCAGGGCTAAGGGGTCCTGCCCACACAACTGGGGACAGACTGAGCCCTGGGGAGCAGAACTCACCCAGAGGGGTCACCCTTGCTGGGCTCTGCTGACTGCACAAGGGTGTTTTTATGAGGATCAGCAGGGAGCAGACCCAGGTGCCCCTTCCTGCTCCACCACACGAGGCTGGTACAGAAATTGGAAGAGGAACAGCCTTCTGGAAGCAGCTGCTGCTCACTCCCTTCTAGCAGAGTTCAGGAGCCCCAACATGCAGCTCTGTCACCACCACCTGAGGGTGAGACCTGCAGAGCAACCTTCTCTCTACCAACCCACCCAGCCCAAGAGACACCACAACACGAAATGAACCCTTTGGAAAGGGAATTAAGCAGGGGCAGGAACACATCCCTGAGAAGCAAAGCTGGGTTATGCTCACTACAGCCCCTTGGGGTTTGGAGATGATGCCCATGGACTTACTCTGAACCAGCCCCTTGGATCTTTTGGCAGACACAGTCCTGTTTGCCAGGCCTCTGGCAAAGCCAACGGCCACCTCCTCCAGGTACTCAATTGTCCGTTCTTCTGGAGCCTTCACTCCTGGCCCTGGGGACAAGAGAGAAGCCTTGAGGGAAGGCAGCTGAAATTCTTGCTGATGGATGGTGATGCAGAGAAGCAGGGATGAGACAGCAACGTGTTCCTTTCAATTGCTACCGCTCTCTTCCCCAAGCTGGCTTGACTCTTCTTGATTAGGAACGACGATGGAAAGGCTCAAAGGGCAAATATATCAACGCCCCAAGGCATGAAATACCCACAGCACCACACAGAAATGCCAAAATGCCAACTGCCAAAGGAGCAGAGAGCCAGGGGCCACTTCCACATCAACACTACTTTCATGGAGTTGCAAATTATCTTGGGTTGGAGGAGGACACTGCAGGCTGCTCAAAGCAGGGCCAAGTTCAAAGTGAAACCCAACTCTGCAATTAGATTGGGTGGCTCAGAGATGTGTTCTGCCCATCTCTGAACACGTCCAAGGATGGAGCTCCCAGCACCTCTCTGGATCCCTGCTTCAGCACCCAACCATGATTTTTTTTCCAAATTGTGCCCTTTTTTCTTCAACCTTTACTGCAGCCACCCCTGTAACTCAAACTTAGTGCCTCCCTCTCGTTGCACCTCTCCTTCCTTGCAAGCAAGGCTGCACAGCTACGTTGTTCTTAAACAGATTCCAGGCACTGAGCCCCTCAAAATTACCTGTACTCTTTCCTCAGTACAAGAAGGACCCTGAGGGGCTGGAGAGAGTCCAGAGAAAGGCAACAAGGCTGGGGAAGGGGCTGGAGAACAAGTCCTGTGAGAAGTGGCTGTGGTCTGGAGGAGAGCGAAAGGAGACCTCACCCCTGTCCACAACTGCCTGAGAGGAGGTTGGAGCCACGTTGGGGTTGGGCTCTTCTCCCAAGTGACAGATAAAATGAGAGGAAATGGCCTCAAGTTGCACCATGGCAGGGTCAGATTGGACACCAGGAGGAATCTCTTCCCTGAAAGGGTTCTCAGGCCCTGGCAGAGGCTCCCAGGGAGGTGGTGGAGTCCCCATCCCTGCAGGGGTTTAGAAGACAGGCAGATGAGCTTCTCAGGGCTCTGGTTCAGCAGTGGACAGGGACGGTTTGACTCGATCTCAATGTCTTTTCCAACCAGGTGATTCCAAGATGTCCAGTGAAACCTCGACCTTTGACTTCAGCTGCAGGAACTCTCATGCAACAGACAGTAACAGCTACCCCCACCTAAAGCTGCCACAGAAATGATGAAGCAAGGAGCTGGAGCAGCCTCTGAGGGTGGGTTGCACAATTTGCAAGGGCAGGACTCAGATCACGAGTACAGGAGGACAGAAAAGGCAGTTGTGTAAAGTTGCTGGAGGCAAACACGACGAGTCATTACTGAAAGAGCAACGCCCAAGGAGTCTGCACAGGGCCACCACATGCAGGCTGTGGCCAAACGAGCAGCCCTGGGCCACCCCTGAGCCAGCAGAACAAACCCAAGGAGGGGACAGCTCTGTACTCCTACAGCTGGGCAACTTATTATCCTTGGATAGGAACCTGCTCCAACCACACCTGGATGCTGCACGGAGTCCTCAGAGCCAAGGAAACACCCCAGCAGACCCCCAGAGTAGTCAAACCAAAAATAAACCAGAACACCCCTGCTCTCCCACCTCCTGCCACTCTCTCCCCTCCACCAAAAGCTGAGGTCTTCAGCTTCCAGGCTTCATCTCTCTTCTCAGAAAGACTTGAGGTGGTCCAGGGAAGCTGGGGAGGGGCTCTGGATCAGGGAGTGCAGGGACAGGACGAGGGTGAAGGGTTTGGAGCTGCAAGAGGGGAGATTGAGATGAGATCTTGGGGAGAAATGTTTTGCTGTGAGGGTGAGGAGGCCCTGGCCCAGGTTTCCCAGAGCAGTGGTGGCTGCCCCATCCCTGGAGGTGTTGAAGGCCAGGTTGGATGGGGCTTGGAGCCCCCTGATCCAGTGGGAGGTGTCCCTGCCCATGGCAGGGGGTGGCACTGGATGGGTTTTGAGGTCCCTTCCAACCCAAACCATTCCAGGATTCCCTTCTGTGATTCCAATTCCTGGCTGCAGCTGCTCAGAGCTTTCAGAGGCACCTGTGGAGGGTTTGCCCCTCCTTTCAGTCCCCTTCCCAGAAAGCCCCTCCAGTGAAGGAAAGGCAGAAGTAACAAGTTTCCCACTAGCCCACCCAGCACTCAGAAGTGCAACTTGGTCTGTAGTTCACAAGGAATTTCTGCATCCAACCAAGAGTCAAGTTGGCAACTCTGAGTGTCTCAGCTGAGGGGCTCTGGCTGCCTCTCAAGATCTTGTCAAAGAGATTAAACCTCCGCAGCCGGCGTAAACATTGGCAGGCATTGGTCATCCATCCTCCTTTCCTTACAGGTTGCAATCCACCCCTGTGACATGATAAATGAGGAATGCAGGCTCTTATCTGTATAATTAGCTGGCACAAGAGCACCAGCAGGGCCTGCCCTCTGTGCCAACCTTTCCCTTCTCGCTCACCTTCACAGGAGCTGGACATTTCAAGGTCCCCGCACGCACGGTTCTAAGGTGGCAATGGAGACTTTACCCCCCCATGCTCTACCCAAATGAGACCAATGGTTACATCAATGGCTTTTCATAGAATCACAGAATGACCTGAGCTGGAAGGGACTCACAAGAACCACAGAGTCCAGCTGCTGTCCCACAGGACAACCCCAACATTCACCCCCTGGGGCTGAGGGCCTTGGCCAAACCCTGCTGGAATATTGTCAGGCTGGGACTGCTTCCCTGGGGAGCTGTTCCAGGGCTCCAGCACCCTCTGCTCTGGGGGAAGAACCTCTTCCTGATGGCCAAGCCAACCCTGCCCTGGCCCATCTTCCTGCCCTTCCCTGGGCTCCTGTCCTTGGTCACCAGAGAGCAGAGCTCAGCCCCTGTTTCCCCTCCCTCCCTTGGGAGAAGGCAGCGAACAGCTCTGAGATCCCCCTCAGGCTCCTCTTGTCCAGCTGAACAGAGCCAGTGCCTTCAGCCTCTCCTCCTGGGATTGCCCCTCCACACCCTTCCCCAGCTTTGGGGCCTCCTCTGGACTCTCTCCAGGGCTTTGATGTCCTTTTTATCCTGTGGCACCCAAAACTGAACAGTCCTCGAGGTGGGGCCAGTGCAGAGCAGAGCCACCATTTCTGTTTGGTGGAGAGGTTAACTGAGAGGCAGCAGATCCAGAAAGGGAGAAGCTTTGTGTCTGACCTAGGGGTTCCACCAGCTGGTCCACCAGACCCATCTTCTTTGCTCTGTCAGCACGGATGTTCCTCCCGGTCAGCATCATATCGAAGGCAGCGGGAAGTCCCACCTGGAAGGGCAGAAAGGGGATTTCAGAAGGGGAGCAGCCCGTGCAGCACAAGGGGAAGGCTGTCAAGCCAAGCTTTTTGCCTACTTACCATCTTTGGCAGCCTCTGAGTACCCCCTGCCCCTGGCAGGAGACCCAGTAACACCTCAGGTACTCCCAAGATTGTTTTCTTGTCCTTTGTCGCTATCCTGTAGTGACAGGCGATGGCAACCTTAAAAAAGGAAGAGAATACTACAGGTTTCCCTCTGGAAAACCACAGAAGAACTGGGCACCCATCATAAAGGTCTCTCCCACACGATGCCTTGGCTTTCCTCTCAAACCAAGCCCACCCCAACTCCGTGACTTGACTGTCTCCAAATTCCCTCTATGCTCTCCGATGGCTTCTTCCAGCCAGAGGCGCAGACGCGGGGCAGACGATGGCAAGGAGCTATGGGGGGAATGTTAAAGCACCTGACTGAGCCAAGCTACTTCTAAATCTCCTCTAGACCACCAAGGGTTAAAATCACAGTATCACAAGGTTGGAAAGGACCTCTGAGATCATCAAGTCCAACCTATAACCACTCGCTACACTGAGAGCATCATCCCATTTAGAGAGCAGCAGCGGTGCCAGGTTGATCACTGGATCACCAAGCCCAGATCTGTCACCACAGCACTCATGAAAAGCTGTAACCACTTGAGAAAATCAGCACACAAGTGAGGAGACTTCATTCCCACAGAGCTGCTGTGTTTCAGCAACAGCTTTGCTCCAGGAATCACCTCAAGCCCTTCGGGTCACAAGACCCCAACCGCACCCAGGCGAAGGGGCAAGCGATGGAGCTGAGGGTGCAGGGAGGAGCCTGGCCAGGTTCCCCACGCTCATCCCTCTCACAACAAAATTCAAAGAACAAAAGTTGCTGGGATACGAGGCTCAGTTCATCTGAAAAGCAGCAATTTCCAGCCTGGATTCTGCCAGCAGCGTTTATCCAGACCCAATGCCTGCTGGAAACAGCCCGTTTCCCTGGGACACCCTCATCCAAACATCAGCCTGGCCCACACGGGTTTGTATTTGATTAAGTGCTCCTTCAACAGAGGCAGAAGAATCAGTGTGGCAGAGCCTGAAAGTGCAAACAAGCCATGAACTTGCCACAGACTCGCTGGAATGGATGTAATGAACCCACAGCAGGCCTCAAATCCCCCTCACGCTAAGCAATCCTGCAGACATCATTTGGATCATTTAGAAAACTGGCACCATCAGCTCCCACTGCTGCTTCTCCAACTCAGAACTGCTCAATACCTCCAGTCCTCCTCCCAGGCAGGAGCCGCTGATGGCAGCAACGATGGGCTTTGGAGACTGCTCAAGCTTTTCAAGCATCTTCTGTCCCTCCTGAGAGAGCTGAGTCACTTCCTGAGAAGTCTTGCAGGCATTAATCATGCTGCAGCGAGGCAGAAAGGCTGATCAGAACTGGGAAAGCACTGAGAAAACAGCAGTAAAACGAGAGGGCTTGAAGGAGTTTGCTCCTCCTTTCACACAAAGCCCCAGGGATCGACAGAAGGGCAAGAACTCATCAGTCCCCCCAGCCTTAGGGGAACAGAAAATGCAGGAAGACTGTTAAACTCCAAGGGTTAAGGCACAGCAGGCTGACACCAGGCTGTGCCTGCAGGCAGTGAATGGGCTTCCTTGTGGCAGAGCTCTGAAAGCCTTCGGGAGGGAGGAGGAAGGGTCACAGGAAGCCTCAGAGCCCTTGCCAGGAAGGGTGGAGGGGAGAGCCCTGGATCTCCGACGCCGCGCTCCGCCAGTCACTGCCTCCTTCCCCCCAAACAAACTCTCTGCCCCTCCACAAACCCAGCCACAAAGGTAGCAAAGGTTTTGAAGGGCCCATTTGTAAAGCACCTTCTTCCCAAGGTGCTTTCTGCCTTTTGAATCAGAAGCATGGAATGGTTTGGGGTGGAAGGGACCTCCAAGCCCACCCAGTGCCACCCCCTGCCATGGGTAGGGACACCTCCCACTGGCTCAGGGGGCTCCAAGCCCCATCCAACCTGGCCTTGGACACCTCCAGGGATGGGGCAGCCACCACTGCTCTGGGCAACCTGGGCCAGGCTGCAACATCTATTCTAGGAGCAGTTGCTATTGATGTCTTTAAACAACTATTCTGTCCTGCCCCACAGCAGGAAGGTGCTCAAGGTCCCAATGAGAGCACCCACGGCCCTTGCACAAGCGTCACCCAGGCTGAATCGCCCGGAGGCTGCTCGGATGCTCCAGGTGGCAGAGCTCCAAGCCCTGCCTAAGGCAGGGGCCACGCTGGCAGCCTGACAGGCACTGAAACCCAGCTGAAAGGAAGCCCTGCATGTAAATGATCTGCACGCATTGTGTCCCAGACCAAAGGACAACGCTCACCCCGGAGCCAGGAAGGGTTTCCTTGGCTGCACCCCCAGCACGCAGGAAGCGGTGGCCAAGGGTGACAGCTTTAATGATGTCCCATGTTCCTCTTTATCAGGGTCCTAACTTCATTTCATAGGATCATGGAATAGTTTGGGCTGGAAGGGACCTCAAAACCCATCCAGTCCCACCCCCTGTCACGGGCAGGGACACCTCCCACTGGATCAGGGGGCTCCAAGCCCCATCCAACCTGGCCTTCAACACCTCCAGGGATGGGGCAGCCACCACTGCTCTGGGCAACCTGGGCCAGGGCCTGAGAACCCTCAATGTGAAGAATTTCTTCCCAATGTCCAATCTCAATCTCTTCCAATTTAAAGCCGTTCCCCCTCATCCCATCACTCCAGGCCCTTGGAAGAAGCCCCTCCCCAGCTTTCCTGGAGCCCCTTTCAGTCCTGGGAGGCTGCTCTAAGGTCTCCCCACAGCCTTCTCCTCTCCAGGATGAACAACCCCAACTCTCCCACCCTGTCCTTACACCAGAGGTTCTCCAGCCCTTGGATCATCTCCGTGGCCTCCTCTGGACCCGTTCCCTTCTGCCAGCAAAACCAATGCCACTGCGATGAAGGACCCGAGGCATCAAATGTGACACTTCAGAGGGGATGAGTTCCCTCTGTGCCCTCTCCCTACACTTCCCTTCCACCCCAGTTTAAAGCCATTCCCCCTCGTTGTATCACTACAAGCCCTTGGAAAAAGCCCCTCCCCAGCTTTTTGTAGGTACAGGAAGGCTGTTATGAGGTCCCTCCTGAAGCCTTTGAGCAACTCAGACATCCTGTGCACACAGATTTCATCCCCAGGCTCTGCCTCACCCCTGGGGAGATGCCAGTGACAAACTCAGACTCCACAGCTCACCAGTCCTGGATGCTGGGCTTCAGAGAAAGCTCCATCAGCATAACCTCCACTGTACTTACTCAATATCTGCTCCAGCAATGAAAGAGCCAGGCTTTGAAGAGATGAGGACAGCACTTTTGACAGCTTCGTTGGCCCAGATCTCATTCATTACTTCATTAAACTCTGAGTTCAGTTGTTTGGAGAGAGTGTTCACCTGAAAGCATCAAATGAGCACCATAAATAGGGGGGACAGCCATAGTTCAGCTTCTGATTTAATGCTGAACTCAACCATCACATCATTGGAAAACTTGCACAGACTGACAGCAAAAAGCCAAAGCCAAGGGTAGGTCTGAGAGGATGTTCCAAGCCAGCAACAGCAGCAACTCCACAGCCTTTCAAGATTTGCCTTCTGGAGAAATAGGACTAAACCATGCAGGAACTCATGCAGCAGCTGGACCATTGCTTGGCACAACTCTAACACCTCTGGGTGCTCAATATGAGCCCAGATTTGCTATAAAACATCACCCTGTGTCCTAACTCAGTGAGAAAGAAACTGGAGATGAAAGCCTGCAGGGGGTCACTGAGTAAACTGTTACTAAGAAACTCCTCCTCAACCCCACCAGCAGTGGGTTTGTGACCTCAAACACAGATTTCATGAGCTTCTAAGCTGTTTTTTTTCTATAATGGACCCTCTCTTGAACAGCCTTGAATGCAAGAACTTAATTACGGGAACACAGAATGATTTGGGTGGGAAGGGACCCCAAAGCCCATCCAGTGCCACCCCCTGCCATGGGCAGGGACACCTCCCACTGGATCAGGGGGCTCCAAGCCCCATCCAACCTGGCCTTCAACACCTCCAGGGATGGGGCAGCCACCACTGCTCTGGGAAACCTGGGCCAGGGCCTCCCCACCCTCACAGCAAAACATTTCTCCCCAAGATCTCATCTCAATCTCCCCTCTTCCAGCTCCAAACCCTTCCCCTCATCCTGTCCCTGCTCTCCCTGATCCAGAGCCCCTCTCCAGCTTTCCTGGAGCCCCTTTCAGAGGCTGCTCTAAGGTCTCCCCACAGCCTTCTCTCCAGGATGAACAACCCCAACTCTCCCACCCTCTCCTCACACCAGAGGTTCTCCAGCCCTTGGATCATCTCCGTGGCCTCCTCTGGACTCGCTCCAACAGCTCCAGGTCCTTCCTGTGCTCAGGACTCCAGAGCTGGCCCCAGGGCTCCAGGTGGGGTATCTCCAGAGCGCAGCAGAGGGGCAGAATCCCCTCCCTCCCCTCTGCTCCCACTCTTTGGGTGCAGCCCAGGACACCCTTGGTTTCTGGGCTGGGAGCGCCCATTGCCGGCTCCTGGGGAGCTTCTCCTCCCCCAGCACCCCAAGGCCTTCTCCCCAGTGCTGCTCCCAATCCAATCTGCACCCAGCCTCTCCTTGGGATTGCCAATGCACAATAGGATACAGCAAGAACCTTGTGCCAGCAAGAGACAAGTTAACAGAGTACACAGACAATATTCCCACAAGGCGTGTTGCGATGTCTCATTCAACACCAAAATGCTCTTGCCTACTTCTACTTTGCTCACAAGCCTAAAAGGCTGCAGGTTAGGAAAGTCTTAAAGTAGAGTTTCCAATGCCTTCTCCATACAACCACCACTTCCACAGACATTCAGCACAGCCAGCTAAGGTAGTACCTTTGAATTGGGTGTGTGGAAGCGTACGACAGCCACATCTCCTTTGAGGTCATAGCTCACGTGGGTTCTGTCTGGAAACAGAGTCAGGTTATCAGTGGATTTTAAGAAAGAAAAGGAACAAGAAACTTGCATAGGAAAGGTTCCCACTTACTGTGAAGAGCAGTGGAGGTGGAGATGTTCCGGCAAGCATAACCTAAAGAAAAGGATATTGCAGATGTTACAGGAACTCTCAGGTTAAACCTCCTTTATCCCTGCATCCTCCCATCTCCCCTCATCAGCCAAGGACAGGGTTTCAGAAGTCCTGAGTGTGAGCCAGCTCCTCCTCTCACGCTGACCGGCGCCACCGCCAGAGCTCAGCAGACTCCACGCTACTGAAGTGACCTTGGCAGCACAGATTCCACCCTCAGCTTCCAACAGCAGCAATGCCAAACAGAGGGCACCCAAACCATCAGCACCTTCTGCCCCAAGAGGGGACATGGGATGCAGCAGGCAGGGGTGTTCTGCCTTTAGTACGCACAGTTCGACGCTTCTTCACACCCTGAAGCAGAGCTCTGCCTGCACTGTGGAGAGTTTGAAGCCTGCAAGTCAACACCTCTGCAAATGGAACACGACTGGCCCAGAACATTCCTGCAGAAACAAACTCTTCTGTCACCCACAGGAGTCCAGAGGAGGGTACAAAGATGATCCGAGGGCCAGAGCCCCTCTGCTTCAAGGACAGGCTTAGAGAGATGGGCTTGCTCAGCCTGGAGAAGACTCCAGGGGGACCTCACAGCAGCCTTCCAGTACCTGAAGGGGCTCCAAGAGGGGCTTCTCCAAGGGCCTGGAGTGACAGGACAAGTGGGGACAGCTTTAAACTGGAAGTGGGGGAAGTTTTAGGTTAGACATTGGGAAGAAATTCTTCAGGATGAAGGTGGGGAGGCCCTGGCCCAGGTTTCCCAGAGAAGCTGTGGCTGCCCCATCCCTGGAGGTGTTGAAGGCCAGGTTGGATGGGGCTTGGAGCCCCCTGATCCAGTGGGAGGTGTCCCTGCCCATGGCAGGGGGTGGCACTGGATGGGCTTTGAGGTCCTTCCAACCCAAACCATTGCATAATTTTATGACTCTATAACCACCCCAAATCTCACTTCACAGACCTCCAGGGACCCCAAAAAGAGCACACAAAATTCTTCCCTCCATCTACCAACAAAATACCCAATCAATCTCCAATCACATAAGGAAGGAGCCAGACAAATGTGGCTTGTTTCAAGGTGCTCAGAAAACTCAGACCATGGCATGAACAAGTCCTGCCCACGAGCAAAACACTGCTGTTTTGACTCAAAAATCCCAGGCCTAAGGATTTCATAGAATTATAGGATGCTTTGGGTTGGAAGTGACCTGAAAACCCATCCAGTTCCAACCCCCTGCCATGGGCAGGGACACCTCCCACTGGATCAGGGGGCTCCAAACCCCATCCAACCTGGCCTTGAACATCTGCAGGGAAGGGCCATCCACAGTCTCCCTGGGCACCGTGACCCAGGGCCTCTCCACCCTCACTGTGAAGTATTTCTTCCCAATGTCTAATCTTAATCTCCCCCCTTCCAATCTAAAACTGGTCCCCCTCCTCCCATCATTCCAGGCCCTTGGAAAAAGCCCCTCCTCAGCTTTCTTGTAGGCCCTCAGGTACTGGAAGGCCTCTATGAGGACCTCCTGGAGCCTCTTCTTCTCCAGGTTGAACAACCCCAACTCTCCCACCCTGTCCTCACACCAGAGGTTCTCCAGCCCTTGGATCATCTCCGTGGCCTCCTCTGGACTCGCTCCAACAGCTCCAGGTCCTTCCTGTGCTCAGGACTCCAGAGGTGGCCCCAGGGCTCCAGGTGGGGTCTCCCCAGAGCGCAGCAGAGGGGCAGAATCCCCTCCCTCCCCTCTGCTCCCACTCTTTGGGTGCAGCCCAGGACACCCTTGGTTTCTGGGCTGGGAGCGCCCATTGCCGGCTCCTGGGGAGCTTCTCCTCCCCCAGCACCCCAAGGCCTTCTCCACGTTTCCATTTGACCTGATCATCTCCCACTATGTGAGCAAAGCTCAGTTCCATTCCAGCGACCTTGAACTTGACCAGGAGGATCCTCTAACACAGACCCAGGCTGAGTCCCTGCCAAAGCTGCTTTAGGTCTGGAATGCAGTAAAAGCATTACTGGGGCACCTCTACTGACTGGAGCCCAGCCAGGCAGCTGGTGGGGCTCAGCGCTCACTGCTGATAAAGCATTTGGGAACGAAACATTCCCACTCCCAGCAGCAAGAAGGCAGAAAAACCAGTATAAGCTCTGACCCTCAGCCTGCACCTCACCCCCAGACACCTCCCCCTCCCCACAGCCCCAAGGCTGGAGCCCCACTGCACTTTGGACCATTTTCCACCTTGTGCCGGTGCTGGCAGCAGGGAATGACCTTTGTGCTCCATTCCCCAAGCCCAGGATACACGGGGCGAGGATGGAAATTCCGAGTCAGTGTGTCCCGGCGCAGGGTTCTCTGTGCCTGTGTGCATCAGGTGCCCACAACACCATCACAAACAAAGAGCGAAGCTGTTTCCACTCCAAAACTATTTAGAATCATGGAATGGGTTGGGTTGGAGGGGAGCTCAAAGCCCATTCACTTCCACCATGGGCACAGACACCTCCCACTGGATCAGGGGCCTCCAAGCCTCAACCTGGCCTTCAACACCTCCAGGGATGGGGCAGCCACCACTGCTCTGGGCGACCTGGGCCAGGGCCTCCCCATCCTCAACCTGAAGAATTTCTTCCCAATGTCCAATCTCAATCTCCCCCTCCCAATTTAAAGCCATTCCCCCTCATCCCATCGCTCCAAGCCCTTGGAAAAAGCCCCTCCCCAGCTTTCCTGGAGCCCCTTTCAGTCCTGGGAGGCTGCTCTAAGGTCTCCCCACAGCCTTCTCCTCTCCAGGATGAACAACCCCAACTCTCCCACCCTGTCCTCACACCAGAGGTTCTCCAGCCCTTGGATCATCTCCGTGGCCTCCTCTGGACTCGCTCCAACAGCTCCAGGTCCTTCCTGTGCTCAGGACTCCAGAGGTGGCCCCAGGGCTCCAGGTGGGGTCTCCCCAGAGCGCAGCAGAGGGGCAGAATCCCCTCCCTCCCCTCTGCTCCCACTCTTTGGGTGCAGCCCAGGACACCCTTGGTTTCTGGGCTCTGAGTGCACTTTGCTGGCTCATTGTCCCTGTACCAGTGCTAATTTCCCTAAACTCTTCATGTGCTGAAGTCAGGTACCCCTGGACCTGAACACCTTTTCTGTGAAGCTGAGTGTGCTCTGACAACAGCTCCTCTGCCCAACACAAAGCGCTTTTACTGGGGGTATTTTAAGCGGAAAAAAGTCCCCTCAGCCTCACTAATTTAAAAGGAAAGCAGGACCAAACCATCACACCAAATGCATTCACTTCTATCTGATGTCACTGCACAGGGCTGGGGAGAGCAGGAAAGGGCCCACACAAAGCCCAAGGGAAGGGATAATGCTCTCCTTCCACCCCCTTCGCTGGGTATCTAAGGCTGGGATGCAGCAAGGTGAGCAGCAGGAACGGTTTGGGTGGGAAGGAACCTCAAAGCCCATCCAGTGCCACCCCCTGCCATGGGCAGGGACACCTCCCACTGGATCAGGGGGCTCCAAGCCCCATCCAACCTGGCCTTGAACACCTCCAGGGATGGGGCAGCCACCACTGCTCTGGGAAACCTGGGCCAATGCCTCATAGTGAAGAATTCCTTACTAATATCCATTGCACCCCAATGTTTACCAAAAGCAAAGCACTGGCTGGTTGTAAAAACATTGTATACAAACAATGCAATCTCAATTAAAAATAAGAAGGTAATGAATTAATTAAATTTTTCCTCTTTTGACAGTTTACCATGCTTCCCTCTCTCATATCTGTTCCCAAACAGGCTGCTTCCATGAAAACCTTAGACCTTGAATTCCACTTTGCCTTTCAGTTACAGCAAAACAAAAGATATGAAGTGAGGAAAAAAACCACCTCCAAGGGCACGACTGCGAAAATCCCACCCCATTATAACTTAAACTCTTCTGGGAGAGGTGCTATCATCAGAGCAACAGCTCCTCATGTCTGAGGGAAGTTCTCAGGCCTGACTGTTTCATTTTAGAGCCCAGAAACCTTAGAATTATACACCAGAGTTGGAAGGGACCCACTGGGACCATCCAGTCCAACTGCTGTCCCTGCACAGGACACCCCCAACATTCACCCCCTGGGGCTGAGGGCCTTGGCCAAACCCTGCTGGAATATTGTCAGGCTGGGACTGCTTCCCTGGGGAGCTGTTCCAGGGCTCCAGCACCCTCTGCTCTGGGGGAAGAACCTCTTCCTGATGGCCAAGCCAACCCTGCCCTGGCCCATCTTCCTGCCCTTCCCTGGGCTCCTGTCCTTGGTCACCGGAGAGCAGAGCTCAGCGTCTGCTCCTCCTCCTCAGGTGAGGAAACAGATGGTGATGAGGCCCCTCCTCAGTCTGCTCTTCTCCAGAATGAACAGAACTTGTGGAAAACATAGTCCATATCCAAACTAAAAGCCCAGTTACTTGGTTGCACCACAGCACATCTGTAAGGTGTTGGTTTGTTTGCCCAGGATCTGAGCCAGGAAAGCCCTCCCTCAAAATGCTGGAGCAAGTGGCAGCAGAAGCCAACCAGCCACACACTTCCACTATCCCTCTGGAATTAAAAGCCCTAAATATCAATTCTCTTTCACTACATCACTCTCCCCAATTAAAAGATGGTCTAGAGCAGAGATGTCCACACCTCAGATCATGGCTTTCGGGAATGCTCTGAGAACTTGACCACCTGAAAGCTGGGGTGAGACTTTTTCCAAGGGCCTGAACTGATAGGATGAGGGGGAATGGCTTTAAACTGGAAGAGGGGAGATTTAGATTGGACATCAGAGAGAAATTCTTCACAATGAGGGTGAGGAGGCCCTGGCCCAGGTTTCCCAGAGCAGTGGTGGCTGCCCCATCCCTGGAGGTGTTGAAGGCCAGGTTGGATGGGGCTTGGAGCCCCCTGATCCAGTGGGAGGTGTCCCTGCCCATGGCAGGGGGTGGCACTGGATGGGCTTTGAGGTCCCTTCCCACCCAAACGATTCCATGATTCTATGAAACCGAACGAGCCGCGCTCAGGATGACGACCGCCGACGCTTTCAGCCCACACGTGGGAGCCGACGGGACACAGCACCCAACTGCCAGCCAGGAAACTTTCACCAAGTGAGTTTCCCATCACCTGTGGGACCACGGGGCGAGTGGCTCTGCAGGTAGGGCTGGCTCTCAGGCTCACACTGCCTCCTGCACTCTTTGAGCTGCCCCGGCGAGGTTTGCAACCACTTCGTTATGGCTGAACAACATTACTAATTATGGTGAGTGACAGCATCCTCAGAGCTGCCCCAGGAGTGTTTGTGATGAGGGATTCTGTCTGTTATAAGAAGGAACCCAAATCACAACAGCCAGAGCCCCTACTGGAGGTGCCCCAGTCCTTGGAGATCGACCGCAGTGCCCTGCTCCCGCACCAACGCGCTCCAACACCGCACCTACGACAGGTGGTAGAACACATAAACATCAGGTGTGCAGGCTTGTGGTCCTTCTCCCATGATTTTGGGAAGAGGAAGATGGCCCTTGCTCTTTTTTTACTGTCCTGGCTTTAAACTGGAAGGGGGAAGATTTAGGTTAGAGACCGGGAAGAAATTCTTCACGATGAGAGTGGGGAGGCCCTGGCTCAGGTTGCTCAGGGAGGCTGTGGCTGCCCCATCCCTGGAGGTGTTGAAGGCCAGGTAGGATGGGCTTGGAGCTCCCTGATCCAAAGGGAGGTGTCCCTGCCCATGGCAGGGGGTGGAACTGGATGGGCTTTGAGATTCCTTCCAACCCAACCATTCTATGAATTAAACACAGCGCTTCTGGATTTCAGTTCAACGTTGACCCCAGACCCTGTGACCCCTCGGAAGCACAGAGATACAAAAGGGCTTCTGACATCTCTAAGCCTTTCCCTTCAACCTTCCCAGGGCACTAGGTGACTCCTTGCTTTGGCAGCTCCACAAGGAGGCACCAACCCAGCACTGTGAACTGGCAGGAGAGCACAAGGCCCTGCCCAGCTGGGGGAATCACAAGGGAGCATTAACTCAGGGCTGAGGATGCCTGAACTCCCACAGAAAGGCAGATCCTGGGCTCCTGGAGACACCCACACACACCTGGGCACATTGGCCCCACTGCTGGGGATCACTGCCTTCCCACCAACACAGGATCCAGACATCCAAGGGCACAGGGACACCCTCCTGGCATGCAGGGACATGAGGACGCTCCCTGCCTGTGGATCAGCTCACAATCCCACAGGGAGACCCCCCGTCCCCTCTCACAGGGACCCAGCCAGCTCCAGGGCCTGGCACAGAGAGCTTTCCTTGTGGGGGTAACTCCACACACCCCCTTTTGGGCCCCCAGCAGCCCTGTCCTGGGACAATCTTGGGGGCAGGGGCTAGGGACAGACCAGGGATCCTCACGCCTATGGGAACAACACCCTCATGGGGGACAAACGGACATACCAGGACAGCACCAACACCATCTCATGGGACCCCTTCAAGGAGCCCCTGGCCACCCCCTGCAGGGCCCCTTCAAGGGAGCCCCCAACCCCCCGCAGGGCCCCTTCAAGGGAGCCCCCAACCCCCCGCAGGGCCCCTTCAAGGGAGCCCCCGGATGCCTCCCCCGCAGGGCCCCTTCCCCACTGGACCCCCTGAAACGGAGCCCTCTCTCCTCACAGGAGATCCCCCTCCTCCTCTACGGAGACCCCCCCTCTTCCTCCTCAAGGGAGACATCCCCCCTCCTCCCCCTCCTCCTCAAGGGAGACTCCCATGCCAAGGGAAATCCCTGCCCCCCCCCCCCCCCCCCCCCCCCCCCCTCCGAGGCAGATCCTTCCCCCCTCCTCGCTCCCTCAACAAGGGAAGATCCCTTCCTCCCTAGGACACCCCCAACGGGGAGCGAGACCCCCCGCCTCCGCACGACACCCTCGCAAGAAACCCCCTACTCTCCCCCAAGATACCCTCGCGAGGAACTCCCCCCAGGACACCCTCACGAGGAACCCCCCCACTCCCCCCCACGACACCCTCGCGAGGAAACCCCCCACTCCCCCCCACGAGGAACCCCCCCACTCCCCCCCACGAGGAACCCCCCCAGGACACCCTCGCGATGAACCCCCCTACTCACCCCCACGGCACCCTCGCGATGGCCCCCCAACTCTCCCCCACTCGAACCCCCCCCCACTCTCCCCCAAGATACCCTCGCGAGGAACCCCCCCACTCTCCCCCACGAGGAAACCCCCACTCGGAACCCCCCCACTCTCCCCCAGGACATCCTCGCGAGGCCCCCCCCACTCCCCCCCACTCTCCCCCACTCGGAACCCCCCCACTCCTGCCCACTCCCCCCTCGCGAAGAACCCCCCCACTCTCCCCCACTCTCCCTCACGACACCCTCACGAGGCCCCCCCCACTCGGAACCCCCCCACTCCCCCCAGGACACCCTCGCGAGGGCCCCCCCACTCTCCCCCACTCGGAACCCCCCCACTCCTCCCCAGGACACCCTCCCGGGGGCCGTGTCTCACCGGCGGGCGGTGGTTGGCGGCCCGGGCCGTACTTGGCGGCGGCCGCGAAGCGCCCGAGGCTGCCGATCGCCCGCACCGCCGCCGCCATCTTTGCTGCGCGCGAGGTCGAATGAGGGAGAGGCCGCCCGCTCCCTTCCGCCCGCCCCGCCCCGCCCCGCCCCGCCCGGGGCTGCCCGCGGCGCTGCCCGACTGCTTCTCCTCCAAGTCCTCCCTCCTCCCTCGCTCCGCTCCGCACCGTGCGACCTCTCGAACGTTTCTTGTTCGGCTTCGGCGGGTGGGGAAGCGGGAGGGAGCGGGTAGGCGGGGGTAGGGGCGGTGGGGCCGTGGGGTGTCCATCAGGCGGGCGGCGGGGCAGCCCCAGAGGCGGGGTCCTTCCTGAGTGGCGGCGCGGCGGGCAGGGGCGGCGGCGGGTGGTGCGGAGGTGAGGTAGGCGGGGGGGGTCTGTCTGTTCGTCTGTCCCGCTTGGAGTGGTTTGAGTTTGAGGGGGGTCTTGCCGGTGCGTGTGACCTTGTGTGCGTGTCCCCAGCCTTGTGTGGGTGCGTGGGGCCCTGTGCGGGTGTTAACTCCCCCCCCCCTCCCCCCGGCCTCTGTGCGGGTGTGTGTTAACCCCCCCCCCGGCCCCTGTGCGGGTGTGTGTTAACCCCCCCCTCCGGCCCCTGTGCGGGTGTGTGTTAACCCCCCCCCCCCGGCCCCTGTGCGGGTGTGTGTTAACCCACTCCCCAGCCCCTGTGCGGGTGTCCCGTCCTCCCCCCCGGCCCCTGTGCGGGTGTGTGTGTGTGTGTGTGTGTGTCCCCGCCCCTCTGTGCGTGTCCTCGGTGGTGCAGAGTCTGGAAGGAGCGTTGACCGGGTCGATATCAAGCGATAGGATGAGAGAGAACGGCCTCAGATTGTGCCAGGAGAGGTTTACATTGGGTGTTGGGGAATATTCCTTCATGAAAAAGATTGTTCAGCCCTGGCAGGGACTGCTCAGGGCAGTGGTGAAGTCTCAGTCCCCTGGATGGGTTCAGAAACCGCGTGGATGTTCCCACAACTCAAATCCTGAGTTCAGTTTTGGCCTCCTCGCTATAAGAAAGCCCTGGAGGGAATGGAGAAGGGAGTGGAGCTGGGGAAGGGTCTGGAGAACAGGGGCTGTGGGAGCAGCTGAGGGCCCTGGGGGGGCTTGGTCTGGAGAAGAGGAGGCTGAGGGGAGACCTCCTGGCTCTCTGCAGCTCCTGGGGAGGAGGTTGAAGCTGGGGGTGGGTTGGTCTCTGCTCCCAAGGGATGGGATGAGGAGAAATGGCCTCAAGTTGCACCAGGACAGGTTTAGTTTGGATGTTTGGAACAATTCCTTCATGGAGAGTGGTGAAGCCCTGGCAGAGGCTGCCCAGGGCAGTGTTGGAGTCCCCATCCCCAAAGAAGTTCAGAAGATGTGTAGGTGTGGCACCCGGGGAGAGGGTTTAGTGGTGGGGTTGCTGGTGTTAGGTTTACAATTAGACTTGGTGGTCTTAAAGGTCTTTTCCAACCTAAATGGTTCTGTGGTGGCTGTGAGTGCAGGGGTGTTGTGCCAGCTTCTGGAAATGTGGGGTGCAGTGTGTGTTGTGGGGGAGGAGAATGGGGGGGGGGGTCTGTGGGGAAGGAGAGCACTGTGCCTTTGCATGACGTGGGGCTGGTTTGGGGACCTGGAGAAGATCTGTTTCATGAGCTTTGGATGGGGAAGGGATGGGGAAAAGTTTCAGTTGGGTGTGGGGAGGGAGCTTTACAGAGAGAGAATACAGAGAAGGATGGGGAAGGAGAAGGAAGAGGAGGTCTGACAGGTTTCTGGACCTCTGCTGACGTGAGGAGCCCAGGTGTGGGTTGTGGGATGCCAACATAGCTGAGCGAGGTGGGGATGGGGTGTGAGGTGCAAACCTGGAAGGGGCTGGCCAGCAGCTTACGTGGAGTTTTGAGAAGCAGCAGAGAGCTGTGGTACCTGGGTGGGCACCCAGCATTTCCAGGGAACACGTGCCTGCTGGGAAGCTTGGGTGCTGATAGCTGGAATGGTGACAGCATAGCAGGGTCAGGTGAGCGTTGCTGTGAAGCAACCAAAGAGCTGGAGCTGCAGGGAGTGCTTTTTGCCCTGGACAATAAAATCCACCCGTGAGGGTTTGTTTGTCAGGAAACTGCTTTCTAATGAGCTTTGGGAAGGCAACAAAGGACGTTTTGGGGTAGCAGGTGGCATCTGGGGATGGGATACGCAGCGGAAGGTGCTGAGTTTAGCACCAGCAGTTAAAAGGAGGGGTAGTGGTGTGAAGTTGTACCAGGCAGAGTGCGTCAGGAGGGTCACCTGGCAGCAGTGCTGCTGGGCACCAGGACAATTTTCCAGCGGGGAAGCGGCGGAACAGCTCTTGGGAGGGGAATCAAAAAGCACACAGGCTGCTGTTAGTGCAGTGCTGTGTCACGAGGGAAGGGAATATTTATTTACAGGAGCATTTGCTGGCCACAGTCACCAGCTCGGCTCCCCGCGTGTGAGATCCTGTTCAAAAAGTGTAATAGGAAGCGATTCTCCGTGCTGCTGCCCTTGGAAGCACTTCTTTCTCTTTGCTTTTTTGGCTCTGTGTGAAGCAGTCTGATTGCTTCCCCTGAAATTGCTCTGGGTAGAGCAAATTGGACCGAGATCTGTCTTTCTCCACCTCTCTAGATATCAAAATGAGTTCCATGCTGACCCACGCCGTCCGGAACCTCCCTGCTTCCTCAGCATGGGCTACCAGGAGCTGTGAGTATTATTAAAAGCCTGAACTGGTAGGTCATAAAGATCTGGTTTAAGTGTTGGGATTGGATTCTTGAGTCTGAATCTCTGTTCTGTTGCCATCTGAACAAAGACAACGATGTTTTTAAAGTAACTAATTCCATCCTTGCCACGTTTGTTCCTTCCCACGCCAGATGTGGGAGGAATCTCGTGTTGGCGGGTAATACAAACTGCCTTGCTTTTATAAACTGAGTAAACTGAAAAATACCTCTCAGCTGTTCAGGTGCAGTTCCCTTACTGTGACATTATCTTATTTTTTTAGCAGTTCTTAGAGAAACTGGAAAGGTTTTTAACGTTTCAGGTCTGACAGACCCTATTTCTTCTGTTCCTTCTTTTCCAGTCGTGCGGTCGCTCAGCTGCTCTCCGCAATTACAAGCTGCAGGTAAAGTGAATCCACCAGGAATCTCAGTGGCTTGGTGGTGTTGAGGACTATTTTGGAAGCTGCCTCCCTTTCCCAGAGTATGGTTCTGCTTAAATATCAGGGAAGGCAGTGCAGGCTGCCTTAGTCTGAACGCTCCTGGGAAGCTGCAAACCAGGGCCCTCTCCAATCTCTGCGCGCCCCTCGCTCCCAGCGGATCTCTCTGGTCCCAAGCTCACGCCCCAGCCTCACCTAAAGGATTGCTGTTCTGGAATCTGAGTGGAGAGGCTGAGCTTGGGGGCTGTAAACTGCCCAGGCATAACCAGATCTCTTTTCCAGAGGGCATTGTCTAGGGCTTGTCTCTGGAGTTAGCTCTGAAGCCCAGCCAGGAGCTCAGGTCTCAGTGGAGCCGCTGGACGCACACAGTTATGTGGGGTTTTAGTTGAGGCCCTTATGGAGAAGCCAAGGGGAATCCAGCATCCTGGGATTTGCTGTGGGGGTGACTGGAAAGCTTTGAGCTGCCTGGGTTTTGGAAGCAGGCCAGGATGGCAGCTCCTCTCCCTGATCTCTGCAGCTTTGCACAGGGAGCCTTGTATAACCCTGGAACAGTGCTGTGATTTCGTCCTGGTGCTTGGCACTTGCCTGGGCACAGGATTTAGCTGGACTTGTTATGCTTCTGCATTTCTTTATCCTTTTCCTGCTTGTACATGGAGCTGCCCCTCACTGCCACTTGTGCTCGTCAAGGTTTGCAGCCTTTGTTGTAGGAAATTCTCGTTGCTCCAGAAGTGCTCTGGCAGTGCCCTGCTGTGTCATGACATGCTTTGTCTCGAATCTGAGCTGCTCAGGCAACTTGGTCTTCATAGAACATGGAATCATGGAGTGGTTTGGGTTGGAAGGGACCTTAAAGATCATCCAGTGCCACCCCCTGCCATGGGCAGGGACACCTCCCACTGGATCAGGGGGCTCCAAGCCCCATCCAACCTGGTCTTGAACACCTCCAGGGATGGGGCAGCCACCACTGCTCTGGGCAACCTGGGCCAGGGCCTCCTCACCCTCATCCTGAAGAATTTCTTCCTAATTTCTAATCTTAATCTCCCCACTTCCAATTTAAAGCCGTTCCCCTCATCCCGTCACCCCAGGCCCTTGGAAAAAGCCCCTCCCCAGCTTTCCTGGAGCCCCTTTCAGTCCTGGGAGGCTGCTCTAAGGTCTCTTCTCCAGGCTGAACAGCCCCAACTCTCCCAGCCTGTCCTCACAGCAGAGGTTCTCCAGCCCTCGGATCATCTCCGTGGCCTCCTCTGGACCTGCTCCAACAATTCCATCTCCATTTTAAGTTGGGGGTTCTAGAGCTGGAACCCAGGGCCCCAGGTGGGGTCTCCCCAGAGCACAGCAGAGGGGCAGAATCCCCTCCCTTGCCCTGCTGGCAACACCTCTTTGGATGCAGCTCAGGGCACGTTTGGCCATCATTCTCATCAATCAGCAACAGTCAGTCTTGCAGACAGGTTTACAGCCCAGCTGTCCTATGAGCTCTGCGCTTGATTGTGCACCAAAAGAGCACAATTTCCCTAGTTTTCCAGTGGTTTTGACAAGCTCTTGCTCTGTGCTTGCTGCTGTTTTTATTAATCATCACTTCTCTCCCAGCAGTCCAGCCAAAGAGTAAGAAGACCTTGGCCAAAAGCGGCGTGAAGAATATTGTTGTGGTAGAGGGCGTCCGGATCCCATTTTTGCAGTCTGGCACCTCGTAAGTAACCAGAAAATATGTCCTAATTTGGTCAATAGCAGAATCTTTCTGTTTTCTTCCTTGTTCATTTTGATGTAGTTATTCTCACACCTGAAAGTGGTGACATGGCAAGGAGTCAAGTGCTCGAATTGTTCCTGTTTGCCTTGTGAAAAAGCATGGTTTGAAGAAGGTTGCCTGTGTTTCTGAGTTCTAAGGAGAAGGAGGATTCATCCTGCACCTCTGTTAAAGCAGATAAAGCAACGAGATTCACCAAACTGGCAGGGCAGGGGCAGAGAATCTGCTGTAGGCTGTCGCTAGCATTAAATTCACAGCTGAATTAGGGCCAGGCCTGCCTCTCCGGATGAGTAAGGGATTGCCTTACTCTGTTACTGCTGCTTTGCAGTGGGTTTAGCACAGGGGTCGTGTGCTGCCCTGTACCCAGGTGCTGTGCACCACCTGGGCTGTGAGGTGCTTGGTTATAAACGCAGTGGGGCATTTCTGGGGTGCCACCACTTCCTCACTGCTGCTGTGCAGTTACAGTCCCTGTCAGCTTCTGACTCCCCTGCGTTTCTGTCTCCCCTCTTTGGCTTCCAGGTACGCGGATCTGATGCCACACGACTTAGCAAGAGCAGCACTGCAGTAAGTAAATCAGATACCTGAGGAGCCCAGAGCACCCTGGGAGCTGCTGGGGTCCTGGTTCAGTGGCTTCAGCAGATGTGGAAGCCAGGGCTCCAGCTGTGTCTCTGAGCAATACAATCCAGGGGCTTCATTTTTCAGGGACTGTTGTCACCTTGGTGGGTGGTTTAAGCAGTAGGGTTTGCAACAGGCTTGTGTTAGTGTGTTGTCACAAAGAGATGGCACTGATGTCCTTGGCAAATTGTAGTTAATTTGAAGCCATGGAACGGTTTGGGTGGGAAGGGACCTCAAAGCTCATCCAGTTCCAACCCTCTCTTACGGGCAGGGACACCTCCCACGGGATCAGGGGGCTCAGAGCCCCATCCAGCCAATTAAATTCTGACTGTAGTTTTCTAGATCCCAGCTGCTGGTGAGGTGTGCTCACAGTTCATGGGGAAAACAACCCGGGTGAGAGGAGAAAACTTAAGCAGCAGCGAGAAGAAGCAGCTAATCCTGTCATCTTGCCAGTCCCTTCTGTTCTGCAGAGGTCTGAGAAACCTGTAGGCCGTTAGCAGTGGGTTTGTTTTGCTGAGAAGCAGAGCAAAGGGCTGTTGAAAAGAGAGAAGGCTTTGCTGGGGTGGGGGAAAAGGAGATTTCAAGGAGTTGGGTGTGGTCATGGCAAATCCGAGCACTGTCTTCAGTCAAGACAGGTGGATTTGGCTGATGGGCAGTGTCAGTCGTGCCTGAGGGCTGTGGGAGAGAAGGTGCTGACTGAGATGCCTTTAGTTCTGTGTTTATTTGGTGCTTTGTAGCACGTGGATCTGTGCTTGAATCCCAGTGGCCTTGGTTGGTGCCTGCAGTGGGATTTGCTCTGTTGGCCTCTTTGTCAAGGTGTTCCAGCGAATCGTGGTGTGTTTTCTAATGAACTCTGAAAGTAAACTGCTCTGTTTCTCTGTGTCTCTATTGCTGTTGGCACTCTGGGGGGCAGGGAGGCCCTGCAGGAGGATCTGGGCAGAATGGAGAGCAGGGCAACAGCCAACCACGTGGAATTTAACAAGGGCAAGGGCAGGGTTCTGCCCCTGGGACAGGGCACCCCTGGGTGTCCACACAGACTGGGCAGAGAGAGGCTGGAGAGCCCTGCCCAGAGGGACCTGGGGGCTCTGCTCCATGGCAAGGTGACCACGAGCCACCAGGGAGCCCTGGCAGCCAAGAGGGCAACCGTGTCCTGGGGGGCACCAAGCCCAGCATCGCCAGCCGGGCCAGGGAGGGGATTGTCCCGCTCTGCTCTGCTCTGGGGAGGCCCCACCTCGAGCACTGGGGGCACTTTGGGGCACCCCGGGATAAAAAGGACATCAAAGCCCTGGAGAGAGTCCAGAGGAGGCCCCAAAGCTGGGGAAGGGTGTGGAGGGGCAATCCCAGGAGGAGAGGCTGAAGGCACTGGCTCTGTTCAGCTGGACAAGAGGAGCCTGAGGGGGATCTCAGAGCTGTTGGCTGCCTTCTCCCAAGGGAGGGAGGGGAAACAGGGGCTGAGCTCTGCTCTCTGGTGACCAAGGACAGGAGCCCAGGGAAGGGCAGGAAGATGGGCCAGGGCAGGGTTGGCTTGGCCATCAGGAAGAGGTTCTTCCCCCAGAGCAGAGGGTGCTGGAGCCCTGGAACAGCTCCCCAGGGAAGCAGTCCCAGCCTGACAATATTCCAGCAGGGTTTGGCCAAGGCCCTCAGCCCCAGGGGGTGAATGTTGGGGTTGTCCTGAGGGACAGTAGCTGGACTGGATGGGCCTGGTGGGTCCCTTCCAGCTCAGGTCATTCTATGATTCTATGAAGTTTTCCATGTTCCTGTGCCATGTGGTTGGCTTTCTTAAGGCCTTTTTCCTTTCATTTTGACATCAGAGTACTCCAAATTAGGGGAAGATACAGCCAGTTTGATGCGTGGGGAGGGTGTGCAGTAGTTGGTTTCATTAAGTCATGTAATCATTTACAGGAGTAGTCTCACTGTGAGTTCTTGGAGTCCCCACAATCACACTGTGCATTAAGTACACCTGCACACAAAATTCATTCCGAATTAGGGACAGGAGATGCAGCTTCCTTGCTGCTTTGTTCTCCAGCCAAGCTGGTGGAGAGAGGATGTTTGTGCCAAGGTTATTGCTTGCAGGGTTGCAAATTCCTTTTGTTTTGATCTCCTTAGGGGGCTGCTGAACCGGACCAGTGTCCCCAGGGATGTGGTCGATTACATCGTTTACGGCACCGTTATCCAGGAGGTGAAAACCAGCAACGTTGCCAGAGAGGTGGGTTATGGGCAGCGTTTCCCCTGCCAGTCTGAGTTCTGCAGGTCGTGTGAGGATGAAAAAAAAGTGCTTGTGAAAGAAAAACTCCACTATTTTAGTTCATTTAAATGTGGTTTGGGCGTGTGCACTGCTTGTGCAGTGTTGTGTGACAGGTAACGGGGTGGGACCACTCTTGTTGAGGTCTGCCAAGGATCAAGTGCATTTTAATGCTTGATTCTTTTATTAATGGTTTCTGATTGCTCAGCCCTTCACTTTGGCCCCCAACTCTGTTTGGGGACAGAGTGGCTGGGGAGGAGTCAGGCAGAAAGGGACCTGGGAGTGCTGGTGGCCAGGAAGCTCACCATGAGCCAGCAGTGTGCCCAGGTGGCCAAGAAGGCCAATGGCATCCTGGCCTGCATCAGGAATAGTGTGGCCAGCAGGACCAGAGGAGTTATCGTCCCCCTGCACTGGGCACTGGTCAGGCCTCACCTTGAATATTGTGTCCAGTTCTGGGCCCCCCAGTTTGGGAAAGATGTCAGGATGCTGGAGAGTGTCCAGAGGAGGGCAACGAAGATGGGGAAGGGGCTGGAGCACAAGCCCTACGAGGAGTGACTGAGGGAGTTGGGGCTGTTTAGTCTGGAGAAGAGGAGGCTCAGGGGAGACCTCATTGCTCTCTACAACTCCCTCAAAGGAGGTTGGAGTGGGGCAGGGGTTGGTCTCTTCTCTCAGGTGACCAGGGACAGAACTGGAGGGCAGGGACTCAAGCTTGGTCAGGGAAAGGTTGGACTTGATGTGAGGAAAAAGTTCTTCACTGAAAGGGTGATTGGAATGAGCACCCAGGGAGGGGGTGGAGTCACCAACCCTGGAGGTGTTTAAGGGGAGACTGGATGAGACACTGAGTGCCATGGTTTAGATGATGGTTGGTGTTGGTGTTGGGTTATAGGTTGGACTTGATGATCTCAGAGGTCCTTTCCAACCTTGTGATACTGTGATAATAAAGGGACAAACTAATCACAGTTCAAACTCAAACCAAGCTTCCAACTACCTGACATCATCTTTGCTTCACCCTAATTGCAAAGGCAGCACGTTGAGGGGAATTATTCAGACCCCTCAGTACAAAGCCCTGTGATTTGGTTTGCACAGGACAGAAAACACTCCCCGTGGTTTCAGAAAGCCGCTTGGCCCCGCAGCCTCCCACCGTGGGAGAGCTCCTCACAGCAGGACCTGCCCCAGCTGGGACGTGGCCAAGTAGTTGAAAGTTCAACAGTTGTTCCTGAGTTAAAATTACACCCTGGCCTCGTGACTGGCAGGTGACCAAAGCAAGCATTTGCATACACACGGCTAAAACGCCGCGAGAACGCGAGAGCCTCGTGAGCCCCCAAGTCTCTCCAGCCCAGGTTATGCCAGGGGTTTGTCCAGATGCAGAGGATGACAGCAGAGGCTCCACGTCACAGAAAATCACCTGCTGCCTCTGTGACATTAATTCTTTCTGTGTATAACACATGAATTGTGATTCCTGACTGCCAGAAAAAGGGCAGCTGAGCTACTCCATATGCGATCGTTCACGAGCTGCATCTGATCCACCAGCTAAAACAAACAAACACCAGAGAGGAGTGACCTGTCCCAGCACACTCTGCTCCTCACAAGCACCCCAGACAAGCCAGCGTGGTAGTATCACAGTGTCAGGTCTCCCCTGAGCCTCCTCTTCTCCAGACTAAACAGCCCCAGCTCCCTCAGTCTCTCCTTGTAGGGCTTGTGCTCCAGCCCCTTCCCCATCTTCGTTGCCCTCCTCTGGACACTCTCCAGCATCCTGACATCTTTCCCAAACTGGGGGGCCCAGAACTGGACACAATATTCAAGGTGAGGCCTGACCAGTGCCGAGTACAGGGGGACGATAACTCCTCTGGTCCTGCTGGCCACACTATTCCTGATGCAGGCCAGGATGCCATTGGCCTTCTTGGCCACCTGGGCACACTGCTGGCTCATGGGGAGCTTCCTGGCCACCAGCACTCCCAGGTCCCTTTCTGCCTGACTCCTCTCCAGCCACTCTGTCCCCAGTCTGGAGCTCTGTGTGGGATTGTTGTGTCCAAAATGAAGTACCCGACATTTGGACTCATTACCCATCATCCCATTGGAATTGGCCCATGGATCCAGTGTGTCCAGGTCCCTCTGCAGGGCCATCCCACCCTCCAGCAGATCAACCCTTCCTCCCAGCTTGGTATCATCTCCAAAATTACTGGGAGGCAGCGATTGCGTAACGCGGCTGAGAGCCCCAGAAGCTCCCTGAGCATCCCATTGCCAGAGTCTGGGGAGAGGAGGAGCTGCTGCAGCAATTGCTGGAATGAAAACTGGATGTGCTTGTTCTCAGTGTGGGTGTTTGGCTGGGCTGGAGGTTGCTCCAAGCCAGTGGAGCAAACGGTGTGGGATGTAACAGCCCTTGTGTGTTGCTGACAGGCTGCCTTGGGAGCGGGTTTCTCCGACAAGACTCCAGCCCACACTGTCACCATGGCTTGCATTTCTTCAAACCAGGCTATGACCACAGGTACGTTGGCTGGGAGAGCCAGCTCAGGGTAGAGACTGACTTTAGCAGCTCCTCTGACTGACTCCACACGAGTAAATGTCACAAGGGATGCTGGGGTGGAAGGAAATGCTTTGAACCAACGAGATATGAATGGAATGTTTACCATAGGCCAGGGGGGGCTGACAGCCCTGGGGCTCAGCCAGGCTCTGCTCAGTGTCCTGGGAGCTCAGGACTGCATCTTGGAACCACAGAATGGTCTGGGTTGGGAGTCAACTCAAAGCCCACCCATCTCCCACCCCCTGCCATGGGCAGGGACACCTCCCACTGGATCAGGGGGCTCCAAGCCCCATCCAACCTGGCCTTCAACACCTCCAGGGATGGGGCAGCCACCACTGCTCTGGGAAACCTGGGCCAGGGCCTCCCCACCCTCACACCAAAACATTTCCCCCAAGATCTCATCTCAATCTCCCCTCTTCACCCCAAAACCCTTCCCCTCATCCCATCCCTGCACTCCCTGATCCAGAGCCCCTTTCAGTCCTGGGAGGCTGCTCTAAGGTCTCCCCACAGCCTTCTCTTCTCCAGGATGAACAACCCCAACTCTCCCACCCTGTCCTCACACCAGAGGTTCTCCAGCCCTTGGATCATCTCCGTGGCCTCCTCTGGACTCGCTCCAACAGCTCCAGCTCCTTCCTGTGCTCAGGACTCTCATCTTGATAAGAAAGTTGCTGCCTTTCAGTCTTCTTTGACTTAGGCCAAACAGAGCAAAAAAGCTGAGACCCACTTGCTGTCCTGAATCGCAGGGGGTGTTCTCCCAACTGCTGCCTGTGGCAGAGAGGAGTGGAAGCAAAGGTACAAAACAGGACTCAGAAAATGATTATAAATTGGGCAAAACCAGAGGCCAGATGAGAAAATCAGATGCAGTGTTGTCCAAGGCACTAATGGGCTCTGTGTCCCTTCTCCTTGCACCTCTCACGTGCGGAATCCCGAACATCAGAAGGAGATGGAGCTGTTGGAGCGAGTCCAGAGGAGGCCACGGAGATGATCCAAGGGCTGGAGAACCTCTGGTGTGAGGACAGGGTGGGAGAGTTGGGGTTGCTCATCCTGGAGAGGAGAAGGCTGTGGGGAGCCCTTAGAGCAGCCTCCCAGGACTGAAAGGGGCTCCAGGAAAGCTGGGGAGGGGCTCTGGATCAGGGAGAGCAGGGACAGGATGAGTGGAACAGGACCTCAAGAAGGCTGTGGAGGGACTTTTCCCGAGGGCTTGTAGTGGTGGGAGGAGCGGGAATGGCTTTAAATTGGAAGAGGGGAGATTTAGAGTGGACATCTGGAAGAAATTCCTCACCATGAGGGTGGGGAGGCCCTGGCCCTGGTTGCCCAGGGAGGCCCTGGCCCCGGTTGCCCAGGGAGGCCGTGGATGGCCCTTCCCTGGAGGTGCTCAAGGCCAGCTTGGGTGGAATCTGGAGCCCCCGATCCGGTGGGAGGTGTCCCTGCCCGTGCAGAGGGGGTGGGACTGGGTGGTCTTTAAGGTCCCTTCCCCCCAGCCCGTTCTGTGATGCCTGGAGCTCTGTCTGTTCCCCAGGCGTGGGCATGATCGCGGCCGGACAGTGCGACGTCGTCGTGGCGGGGGGCGTGGAGCTCATGTCAGACGTTCCCATTCGTCACAGCAGGAAGATGAGGAAGACTATGCTGACTCTAAACCGAGCCAAGACCTTGGGCCAAAAGCTCTCCCTGATTTCCAAAATCCGCCCTGACTACTTTGCTCCCGAGGTAATGTTTGTCAGGCACTTAGATATCGAAGGGGATTGTGTGGAGAGGTGTAAAAGAAGCTGGCTTAGGGAGTTTTTTACCCTCAATGGAGAGGGTTTAAAGGGGAGAACTGGCTGCCCGTGGCTCTCCTTGTTGAATTTCTGTCCTGTTCTCTGTTAAAACCACAGTTGGTGAATGGATCTCATAGCAGTTGTGGCTCTACTTTGCTTTCTTACGTGTTTGTCTTCTGTAGACCTCTCTCATTGCAAAACCTCCCTCTCCTGTGACCCCTGGACAAACTCTGCTGGAGCCTGCAAAGCAGAAGCTTTTTCATCAGTATAAAACATGTGCAAGGCTCCTAAAGGGTCAGAAGAAGTTTTGCTTCTTAAATAACCAAAGAACACCCCTAATATCAGAGAGGAGCATCCTCACTGTATTCGTGTAATTGTTTGATTAATGCATCATAAACACACCTTGTGAGTACTGCTCCTGGGCAAATGCTGCCTGGTGCTGGATATGTACAGCTCCCCTGATGAGGACTGGCAGAAAGGGAGCTGCTCCTTTTGTCCTGGAGGCCACTGACCCACTGGAGACAGGAAGGAAGGGCCCTTCCAGCCTGCACGGGCTGTGTGAGCGCAGCACGGTGTGTGTGCAGTGGGGATGAGAGCCACCCTCCAGATGGGAGATGGAAATGGCACATTGAATGTGTGCAGGGGTTTCCTCTGTGCTGCTGGAAGGAGAAAAGCAGAGCTCCACTCACCTGGTGGCCCTGGTTTTGCCTGAGGAGGAATTTGACAGAGTTGTAGGGTCCCAGGAGGTGCTGTTTCACCTTGGCCCAGAAGTCCAGTCACCCTTCGTAGGGGATTCCTTGATAAGAGCACAAGGCAGCTGCTCTTTGGCTTTGCCTCCTCGAGTAAGCAGCACTCTGGACCTCATTTTTATCCATTTCTCTCTAAAATCTTTGCATCTGTTGGTTCTTCTCATACATTTGACCAAGTCACTTCTGAGTTAAACCCAGTTGGAAACCAGTGGTGTTCCCAGGGCTCAGTGCTGGGTCCAGTCCTGTTCAATATCTTTATCAATGATCTGGACGAGGGGATCCAAGGGCACCCTTAGCAAGTTTGGGGTGGGAGTGTGGATTTGCTTAAAGGAAGGGAGGGTCTGCAGAGGGACCTGGAGAACCTGGATCCATGGGCTGGAGGGCAGGAAGGGTCTGCAGAGGGACCTGGAGAACCTGGATCCATGGGCTGGAGGGCAGGAAGGGGCTGCAGAGGGACCTGGAGAACCTGGATCCATGGGCTGGAGGGCAGGAAGGGGCTGCAGAGAGACCTGGAGAACCTGGATCCATGGGCTGGAGGGCAGGAAGGGGCTGCAGAGGGACCTGGAGAACCTGGATCCATGGGCTGGAGGGCAGGAAGGGGCTGCAGAGGGACCTGGCCAGGCTGGATCCATGGGCCAAGGCCAACGGGATGGGGTTCAACCAGGCCAAGTGTTGGGTCCTGCCCTTGGGTCCCAGCACCCCCTGCAGCTCCAGGCTTGGGGAAGAGGGGCTGGAAAGGTGCCCCAAGGCAAAGGCCCTGGGGGTGCTGCTGGACAGCGGCTGAACAGGAGGCAGCAGTGGCCCAGGGGGGCAAGAAGGCCCCCAGCACCCTGGCTTGGCTCAGCCCTGGGCTGGCAGCAGGAGCAGGGCAGGGATGGGCCCCCTGCACTCAGCACCTCCAATGCTGGGCTCAGGGTTGGGCCCCTCCCTCCAAGAAAGCCCTGGAGGGGCTGGAGCGCGTCTGGAGAAGGGAGCGGAGCTGGGGAAGGGTCTGGAGAACAGGGGCTGTGGGAGCGGCTGAGGGCCCTGGGGGGGTTTGGGCTGGAGAAGAGGAGGCTGAGGGGAGACCTCCTGGCTCTCTGCAGCTCCTGGAGAGGAGGGTGGAGCCAGGGGGGGTTGGGCTCTGCTCCCAAGGGATGGGATGAGGGGGAATGGCCTCAAGTTGCCCCAGGGCAGGGTCAGGTTGGACATCAGGGACAATTCCTTCACTGAAAGGTTCTGAGGCCCTGGCAGAGGCTCCCAGGGAGGCGGTGGAGTCCCCATCCCTGGAGGGGTTCAAAAGGCAGGTGGATGAGGTGCTCAGGGCCAGGGTTTAGTAAGGGGACAGGGATGGTTGGACTGGATGATCTCAGAGGTCTTTTCCCCCCTGATGGTTCTATGGTTCATGGTGTGGTTACCATGTGTTAATTACAGAGCTCTAATGATAACTGCTCTGCTTAATAATCAGGGGAGCCCGTGCAGGGCTTAACCGACTCCTGAACGTCACGGAAGTGCCCATGGACAGGGCTTTGTGTGTCCTGACTTCATGTTTGTGCTTTGCAGCTCCCAGCTGTGGCAGAGTTCTCCACCAGCGAGACCATGGGCCACTCTGCCGACCGCCTGGCTGCTGCCTTTGCCGTGTCCCGCGTGGAGCAGGACGAGTACGCCCTGCGCTCACACACCCTGGCCAAGAGAGCCCAGGAGGGAGGTCTGCTGCTCGACGTGGTGCCCTTCAAAGTGCCAGGTAGGAGCACACGTGGTTTGTTGCTGGAGTGTTCTGCTGCAGGGAAGAAATATTGGATTTGGGCAAGGAGGGGAAGTGCTGCCACCCGGTTCGTAGCGTTCTGTGTCTGATAGGGATTTGACCCTCTGCTTCATGGAATGGTTTGGATGGGAAGGGACCTCAAACCCCAGCCAGTGCCACCCCCTGCCATGGGCAGGGACACCTCCCACTGGATCAGGGGGCTCCAAGCCCCATCCAACCTGGCCTTCAACACCCCCAGGGATGGGGCAGCCACCACTGCTCTGGGAAACCTGGGCCAGGGCCTCCCCACCCTCACACCAAAACATTTCTCCCCAAGATCTCATCCCAATCTCCTCTCTTTCAGCTCCAAACCCTTCCCCTCATCCTATCCCTGCAATCCCTGATCCAGAGCCCCTCCCCAGCTTTCCTGGAGCCCCTTTCAGTCCTGGGAGGCTGCTCTAAGGTCTCCCCACAGCCTTCTCCTCTCCAGGATGAACAACCCCAACTCTCCCACCCTGTCCTCTTCAGGCTTTGGATCATTCTTGTGGCCCTCCTCAACTTTCGTAGTTTTCTGTGTATCTGATATGGATTTTGCTCTCTGTTTTTGCCTGGAGAACTACTGAGTGTGTTTCTAAACATGCACATCTGAATCCATGAACATGCCCTTACATATCTAAATGTTGTTGTAGCCACCTGTATCTGTGCTCTTGTGACCACAGAGAAGAAATGGCCCCAAGTTGTCCCAGGGAAGGCTTAGATTAAACATCTAAAATTCCTTCAATGAGAAGGTTCTCAGGCCCAGTCAGGTGGTGGTGGAGTCCCCATCCCTGGAAGGGTTTAAAAGGTGGGTGGATGTGTTTCTCAGGGATCTGGTTCAGTAGTGACCGGGACAGTTGGACTCAATGATCTCAGAGGTCTTTTCCAATCAAGCAATTCTGTGATAGAGCAAGGAAGGTCAGAATGGTGGGACCAAGAATCCCCTGCTCTTTCAGTCAGGCAAGAGAACCCATTTTTCCACCCCAAGCTATTAACAAATAGAAAACCTAACAAATTCCAGGTCTGATAGATCAGGTGCTGGGTAGGAAGAGCTGAAATGTGTTCCCTGTAGCAGACTCCTTGCAGTTACTGCTCAGACATGAAAGAGTGTGGGGAGAAACTTCCCTGGTTTCGCCCCTCGACCAGTGGACACATTGGGCTGTGCCTCTGAGTCTGGGCACCTTTACTTTGGAGTTACTTCATAGAGAGACCCTTCTTCTGCAGATCCTCAGTTACCTCTGGTTTTTATACTAAAATGGGTACTTCCTGTGGACTGGCTTGTTTAAGCAGTTAAAGGTGTGTTTATTTGGTCCTTCCCAGTGATCTTACTTCCTCAAAACTTGGCACTTAATTGTTTAGGCCAATTCAGGCTTCACAATTTGAATTTAAATTCTTTTCTCAGCTGTTTTTATCCATGCAGTGGTTCTGTCTTACAGTAAATGGACTGCAGTGCTTTGTTTCTGCAGTCTTCAGAGAGAAAGTTCTGGAGCTGCTATTTTGAATGCTTTTTTTCAGCCATGTTAAATATCCTGATGTCATGAATGGATTTTCCCTTTCTTCCTCCTCCCACTTGTCATTAAAAGCCCAGTTTTCTAATCTCTTTCCCCCCTTGGTCTCCTGATGTGTAAAGTTGTGTTTGTCGATGATGGCACCAAGCTGAGAGGGGCAGTGGTGACACCAGGAGGATGGGATGGGCTCCAGAGGGAGCTGGACAGGCTGGAGAGGTGGGGCTGTGGGAACATCATGAGGTTCAACAAGGGCAAGGGCAAGGGCCTGCACCTGGGTCAGGGCAGCCCCCAGGATCAACAGGGGATGGGGGACAATGGGATTGGGATCAGCCCTGAGGAGAAGGCCTTGGAGTGCTGAGGGAGGAGAAGCTCCCCAGGAGCCGGCAATGGGCGCTCCCAGCCCAGAAACCAAGGGTGTCCTGGGCTGCACCCAAAGAGTGGGAGCAGAGGGGAGGGAGGGGATTCTGCCCCTCTGCTGCGCTCTGGGGAGACCCCACCTGGAGCCCTGGGGCCACCTCTGGAGTCCTGAGCACAGGAAGGACCTGGAGCTGTTGGAGCGAGTCCAGAGGAGGCCACGGAGATGATCCAAGGGCTGGAGAACCTCTGGTGTGAGGACAGGGTGGGAGAGTTGGGGTTGTTCATCCTGGAGAGGAGAAGGCTGTGGGGAGACCTTAGAGCAGCCTCCCAGGACTGAAAGGGGCTTCAGGAAAGCTGGGGAGGGGCTTTTTCCAAGGGTCTGGAGTGATGGGATGAGGGGGAACGGCTTTAAATTGGGAGGAGGGAGATTGAGATTGGACATTGGGAAGAAATTCTTGGGTTGGGAGGCCCAGGTTTCCCAGAGCAGTGGTGGCTGCCCCATCCCTGGAGGTGTCCAAGGCCAGGTTGGATGGGGCTTGGAGCCCCCTGATCCAGTGGGAGGTGTCCCTGCCCATGACATGGAGTTGAAACTGGGTGATCTTCAGGGTCCTTTCCAACCCAAGCCACTCCATGGTTCTGTGATTACACTTTGCTGCCTTTCTTGTTTTACAAATGCTTTTTCCATCAACAGGCAAAGACACCGTTACCAAGGATAACGGGATCCGCCCTTCCTCCCTGGAGCAGATGGGGAAGCTGAAGCCAGCTTTTGTCAAGCCCTATGGAACTGTCACAGCTGCCAACTCCTCCTTCCTGGTAATGCACCTTCCCAGCACTGTGTGACAGCTGCCTGGGTCACCCTCTGCCTCCTTTGAGCACGTAGGTGCAGGTGTGCTCTGTGGGATCCAGCTCCCTCCGTTGGGCTTTCACCTGCTTCACCCACCCCCCCCACCCACCCGCGCAGACGTGATCTCTCTGCAGAGCCCCAGGGGGTCCTGGCAGCCCCCTTGTGCCAAGGTCCTCTCCTCCCAGGCTGTTCCTGCTCCTCTGCTGGGCCCTCAGGGGGTTTCTCTGCCCGTTTCAGACGGACGGGGCTTCGGCGATGCTGCTCATGTCCGAGGAGAAGGCTCTGGCCATGGGATACAAACCCAAAGCCTACCTGAGGTAAAAAGGAGCTGCTCTGCGTGGCTTCCCAAGTCTGCTGCTTCCTTCTGCTCCTCTTCCTGTCGCTCATAACGCTTCTCCCACACAGAGACTTTGTCTACGTGTCCCAGGATCCCAAGGACCAGCTGCTGCTGGGGTAGGTGGTGATGATGAAGGGCACTCCTTGACAGCACAACAGCCTTGGCTTGCCATGACATGTTTGGTTTCTTGGGAAGTATCTTGTGAGCTCTTACATCTCCCCACGCCTTCTCCCAAAGGTGCAAGGCCTGGTGTGTGAGGTGTGGCTCGGCTGGGGGAGGTGGTTAAGGTGGGAGGAATTCCCACCTGGATTGGCTGGGATTGGCTCTGGCAGGAGTTCCTCGGGGTGATCTTTCAGCTGGAGTGGGCCATGCAGAGCCCTGAGCCACAGGGAAGGGGGTTGCTGTGGGAAAAGGGGATGATGCTGTGGAGAAGCCTGTCCATGCTCCATGCAAGGGTTCTGCTTCTTATCCCTTCTCCAGTCCAACCTATGCCACTCCCAAAGTGCTGGAGAAGGCTGGGCTGACCATGGCTGATATCGATGTCTTTGAGTTCCACGAAGCTTTTGCTGTAAGTACTCTGAGCACTGGGGGTGCCTCCACCTGTAAAACACTCTTCTGGGGACGTTCACTTTCCTCTGGGTGAAAGCTTTTCTCCAGACCTTCCCCAGATGTAGATGGTTGCAGTTCTGCACTGGGTATAGTTTAAATACATGGCAATTTTCCATGGGCACAATCCATCCTAAGAGTGACTTCTGTTGCTGGAAGTCACCAAGGGAAATACAGATTCTTCTAAATACCTGAAAATAAAAATCCTACTTCCCTGAGAGCCTTGTATTGAAGAAACCACTTCCACACCTCATCCACTAATTGTGTTGGGGGGTGTGTTATTGTTCCCTGTTAATTGGGCAGGGTCTTCCTCTACCTAAGGCTGAGCTTATGTGGATGGACAGGGCTGGTCCTGTGAGGGGAAGTGGTGTTTCTGTGGCTTAAGGTGTCTCCTGTGCTCCAGCCCCACACAAACCAGTTCCTGTGGCCACATCCCTCTGGCTGCCCCATGGGAGATGCCCCAGGCCCACTGGCACCAGTTCCAAGAGCTGTGAGAGCACTGGGAGCATCCAGCTGGCTGGTTCCTGCTGGGAGCATGGCCAAAGCGGGGCCTCTTGGCATCCTCAGGATGGGTTTGGAGCTCCTCACTCCAAGAAAGCCCTGGAGGGGCTTGGAGAGCATCCAGGGAAGGGTCTGGAGAACAGGGGCTGTGGGAGCGGCTGAGGGCCCTGGGGGGGTTTGGGCTGGAGAAGAGGAGGCTGAGGGGAGACCTCCTGGCTCTCTGCAGCTCCTGGAGAGGAGGGTGGAGCCAGGGGGGGTTGGGCTCTGCTCCCAAGGGATGGGATGAGAGGAAATGGCCTCAAGTTGCCCCAGGGCAGGGTCAGATTGGATATTGGGAACTATTTCTTTGCTGAAGGAGTGGTGAAGCCCTGGCAGAGGCTCCCAGGGAGGTGGTGGAGTCCCCATCCCTGCAGGGGTTCCAAACCCCTGTGGCTGTGGCACCTGGGGCAGGGTTTGGTCAGCACAGTGGGGTTGGGCTGATGTTGGACTGGGTGAGCTGGGAGGGCTTTGCCAACCTTAATAACTGTGTGTTCCCTCCCCTCCCTTTCAGGGGCAGATCCTGGCCAACCTGAAAGCCATGGATTCAGACTGGTTTGCACAAAACTACATGGGCAGAAAGTCAAAGGTGAGACCCAGTCGGGGCACTTTGATCTGCAGCTGCTCTTGGGGGTGGATTCATTCCTCCTGGCAGCGGGGCCGTGAGTGCTGCAGAGCAGGGCTTTTGGGACAGGCTGTGAGGAGAAGAGCAGCTTCTGGAGCTCTGTCTGGGTCAGTCCCAGCGTGAGAATGGTGGGTACAATGGCCTTGGTGTGGTCAGCAGGAGATGGACACCTGGGGCCACAAAGGGAAGTGTTGGGGAGGAGAGAATTGAGTTAAAGGAGGGGATTCTGTGCCTCTGCTCTGTGCTGGGGAGATCCAACCTGGAGCCCTGGGGCCAGCTCTGGGGTCCTGAGCTCCAGGAAGGACCTGGAGCTGTTGGAGCGAGTCCAGAGGAGGCCACGGAGATGATCCAAGGGCTGGAGAACCTCTGGTGTGAGGAGAGGGTGGGAGAGTTGGGGTTGTTCATCCTGGAGAGGAGAAGGCTGTGGGGAGACCTTAGAGCAGCCTCCCAAGACTGAAAGGGGCTCCAGGAAAGCTGGGGAGGGGCTCTGGATCAGGGAGTGCAGGGATGGGATGAGGGGAAGGGTTTGGAGCTGCAAGAGGGGAGACTGAGATGAGATCTTGGGGAGAAATGTTTTGGTGTGAGGGTGGGGAGGCCCTGGCCCAGGTTGCCCAGAGCAGTGGTGGCTGCCCCATCCCTGGAGGTGTTCAGGGCCAGGTTGGATGGGGCTTGGAGCCCCCTGATCAGTGGGAGGTGTCCCTGCCCATGGCAGGGGGTGGCACTGGCTGGGCTTTGAGGTCCCTTCCATCCAAACCATTCCATGGGTCTATGAGAAGAGCAGGAGGGGCTCAGTCCTTCCAGATGCCTCCTGACAGCACGAGGGGTCCCTTCCTGGGTGCAGGGGAAGCAGCAAAGCCTCCAGCATGGTCCTCCAGCAGGCCTCCAGCAGGCCCAGCCAGCATGGGTTTAGGAGGGGTAGGTCCTGCCTGACCAACCTGATCTCCTTTTACGATCATGTGACTCGCCTGGTGGATGAGAGGAAGGCTGTGGATGTGGTATACTTGGATTTCAGTAAGGCCTTTGACACGGTCCCCCACAGTAGACTCCTAGGGAAGCTGGCAGCCCGTGGCTTAGATGGGAGCACTCTGTGCTGGGTTAGGAATTGGCTGGATGGCCGAGCCCAAAGAGTGATGGTCAATGGTGTCTCATCCAGTTGGCGGCCGGTCACCAGTGGTGTCCCCCAGGGATCGGTATTGGGTCCCGTCCTGTTTAATATCTTTATTGACGATTTGGATGAGGGGATTGAGTCCATCATCAGCAAATTTGCAGATGATACCAAGCTGGGAGGAAGAGTTGATCTGCTAGAGGGTAGGATGGCCCTGCAGAGGGACCTGGACAGATTGGAGAGCTGGGCTGATTCTAATGGGATGATGTTTAATAAGTCCAAATGTCGGGTACTTCATTTTGGACACAACAATCCCATGCATAGCTATAGACTGGGGACAGAGTGGCTAGAGAGTAGTCAGGTAGAAAAGGACCTGGGAGTGCTGGTTGACAGGAAGCTCAACATGAGCCAGCAGTGTGCCCAGGTGGCCAAGAAGGCAAATGGAATCCTGGCCTGCATCAGGAATAGTGTGGCCAGCAGGACCAGAGAAGTTATCGTCCCCCTGTACTCGGCACTGGTCAGGCCTCACCTTGAATATTGTGTCCAGTTCTGGGCCCCTCAGTATGGGAAAGATGTTAGGATACTGGAATGTGTTCAGAGGAGGGCAACGAAGATGGTGAGGGGGCTGGAGCACAAGCCCTACGAGGAGCGACTGAGGGAATTGGGGCTGTTTAGCCTGGAGAAGAGGAGGCTCAGGGGAGACCTCATTGCTCTCTACAACTACCTAAAAGGAGGTTGTAGTCGGGCAGGGGTTGGTCTCTTCTCTCAGGTGACCAGTGGCAGAACCAGAGGGCATGGACTTAAGCTTCGTCAGGGAAAGTTTAGACTTGATGTGAGGAAAAAATTCTTCACTGAAAGGGTGATTGGCCATTGGAATGAGCACCCAGGGAGGGGGTGGAGTCACCGACCCTGGAGGTGTTTAAAGGGAGACTGGATGAGGCACTGAGTGCCAGGGTCTAGATGATGGTTGGTGTTAGTGTTAGGTTATAGGTTGGACTTGATGATCTCAGAGGTCCTTTCCAACCTTGTGATACTGTGATACTGTGATACTGTGTTGCTGTCAGGCCCCTCTCCTCAGCCAAAGAACACTTCCCAGTGGCCAGGCTGACTTGGGTGGGTTTGAGTGTCGTGGTGACACAGGTGATTGCGTCTGTTCCTCCACTTCTTGCAGGTTGGAGCCCCTCCTCTGGAGAAGTTCAATACCTGGGGTGGCTCCCTCTCCCTGGGACATCCCTTCGGTGCCACCGGGTGCCGCCTGGTGATCACAGCTGCCCACAGGTTGAAGAAGGAGGGAGGGCAGTACGGCCTGGTTGCTGCCTGTGCTGCAGGAGGGCAGGTAACCGCGATCCTGGCGCTGCTGCCTCCGGGGAGGGGCAGGAACTCCACCCGTGTGCCATCCTGCCCAGCGGCGGGGGGCACCTCAGAGTCCCCTGGGGTGTTCAAGCCCACCAGCTCTGCTGCCTGCCTCCCTGTGGCTCCGTTCAGGGAGCTCCTGCTGCCCCCAAGGCTCTCCAGCCCCTCGTGGGATCATCCCTGGGCAGTGGCAACTGCTGCCCGTACGGTGCAGGAGGGAAGGAGGGGTTTCTGCTGTCTTCTGAGGGTTGCATTTGGACACTCTGGAGGACTCAGGAAGGTTTAGACTTGATGTTAGGAAGAAGTTCTTCACTGAAAGGGTCATTGGAATGAGCACCCAGGGAGGGGGTGGAGTCACCGACCCTGGAGGTGTTTAAGGGGAGACTGGATGAGGCACTGAGTGCCATGGGTTAGATGATGGGTTGGTGTTGGGTTATAGGTTGGACTCAATGATCTCAGAGGTCCTTTCCAACCTTGTGATACTTCCCAAGCTGTGGTTTCTGAGCCATCCTCTTTCTAAGCTTGGGAAGAGAACTCTTGATGAGACTCTTGCCACAGCTCTGGAGGCCATGGATGGGAGCCCTGATTCCACTGGCAGTGGCTGCTGGCAGTTGTGTGGGGACCTGGCCCTGTCTGACCTGTGGGTGCTGTGCTCAGTGCTGCTTTCTCCCTGAATTCCTCTCTTGGCCCTCGGGACACCTTGGTCAGGGTGGAATCTGCTGCCAGGGCCACCCTGGAGCACATCCGTGCTGTCCCAAAGCCCTCAGTCCCGCAGAGTCCTCTTGGTGAATCTCTCTGGAATTTCAACTCCCCTTTTACTTTAAGACCACCAGGAGGTGGGAATCTCCTCCTGAGTGCACATCTGTGAGAATTAGTCCTTCCTGTGACCATTCTCTGTCTCACCCTCCAGGGACACGCGATGCTGGTGGAGCTTTACCCTCAATAACAGAGGTTCCTGGACCCTGGGCCTGGCACTGCCATTTCAATGCACCAATAAAATCACACACAGTCCATCCTGGAAAGGATATTTGGTGGCCTTTGTAAATACCTTTTAGCTACTCATCTGGTAATTTTGAACCAATGAATGCACTCTAAGAAATATTCCTCTGCCAGGGGATGATAAAGTTCACGTGGCTCTTTGTCTGTCCTTATAACCAATTGGATTTCTTCCATAACTCCTCACTAAGTGGGATTTCTCCTCTAAACTCATGTAGAGAGAGTTAAGGAGAATGTAAAGCACTGGAGGTTGGTGGGCTGAGATGCAAATTAATGTGCAGGGAGGAACAGCCATTCTTGAAAATGAGTTTGGATGGAGTTGGCTGATGTGGCTGGTGAGGAGGAATTTTGCTGCACGGTGTCCAAACAGCAGGGAAACTTGCAAAGTGCTGCTGGCAAAGGAGTGGCCCTGCTGGGAGCCACAATAAAGCAGGAAAACAATGAAAATCTGGCTTTTTCCTTTCCTTCCCCTCACCTGGAGGACCTGGGGCTGTCTTTGTGGTGTCTGGGGATGATTTCTGTAGTGTCTGGGGATGATTTCCGTGGTGTCTCAGTGCTCTGGGGTGCCATCAGGGCTCTGCTTTCCAAAATGCATGACAGCTGCTCTGGAATCAGCCTGGAATCCACCTTCAACTCCAGAGCCTGGAGGTGATCAAGGCCAGGTTGGATGGGGCTTGGAGCCCCCTGATCAGTGGGAGGTGTCCCTGCCCATGGCAGGGGGTGGCACTGGATGGGCTTTGAGGTCTCTTCCCACCCAAACCATTCCATCATTCTGCTGCCCCTCCCCAGCACCAGGGTCAGGCATTTCCCAGTGAGGCAATTCTGGAACTCATCTCCCCACGATGGACAGACAGATGGACACTGCTGTGCCTTCAGGGTCTCTCCCAGGGCTGGGCTGCATCTGGGTTGCAGCAGGATCGTGGGGGGCTGTGGGTCCAGTAGGGCTCCCCCCAACTGGCTGGAGCTGCTGGGACCCCACCAGCCAGGGGCAGCTGCTCCCAGTTTGTGCCTGGTGGCCACCTCTGCTGGCCAGCAGCGGCCAGCTCTGGGCTTCCTCGAGGGGCCTCGTGGCTCCCTTCGGCACCGCTCCTGCCTCTGGGTCGCACTTCCAGCTGCTGCTTTGTCCTCCCGCGGCGCCTCCTCTCCTCCCGCAGGCTCCGGGACCCGCGCGGGGACATCAGCTCCACTCTGGGGACAGACGGGATGGTCACTCCCTGCGAGGAGCAGCCCGTGCACCCCCTCAGCACCAACTCCCAGCACCGCTTCGGTTGGAAAAGACCTTGAAGGTCAACAAGTCCAACCCTTAACCTCCCACTGCCAACCCCACCCCCGAGCCCCCTCCCTAAGCACCGCATTCCCAGTTCTCTCAAACACCTCCAGGGATGGAGACCCCGCCACTGCCCTGGGCACCCCTCTGCGTGTGGGGGGGACGCTCACCCCCAACGATGCTCAGCAGCTCCTGGAGCTCCTGCTGCAGCCGCAGCAGCTCCCGCAGCAGCTCCCGGCGCCGACTCTGCGGTGTCACCCCCAGGCGCCGCAGGGTCCCCTCCGTCAGCCGCAGCTCCCGCACCCGCTCCGCCGCCCCGCTCCTTCATGGAATGAGCGGTGGAGCCCTGGCAGAGGCTCCCAGGGAGGTGGTGGAGTCCCCATCCCTGGAAGGGTTCAAAGCCGGGGGGATGCGGTGCTCAGGGATCTGGTTCAGTAGTGGACAGGGACGGTTGGACTGGATGGTCTCCAAGGTCTTTTCCAGCCAAGCGATTCCATGGATGGGGGATTGGGCTGTGGTGGAGGTGCAGGTGGAAAAGCCACGGACGGAGCTGAAGCTTGTGGACCACTTGGTGCCGCCGTGTTTGGGGCTGGGGAGATGCTGGTTGTGCTCCGACACTTTCCCCGTGCCAGGAATGATAACGACGTGGAGAGTTTCCATGGCCCAAGCGTTGGCAGGTGTCCTGGGCAGCCCCTGTTGGACCCTTCTGGCCTGCCTGTTCCACGATGGATCATTGTCCCGGTCCTGTGTGGGGCTCAGTCCGGTCCCGGGAGCCGAGCGGGGCCGTGGGCTGCAGGTCCCCACACGCTCGGCGGGGCAGGGCTGCAGCCCTTGGGATGTGACTCATCCTCCAGGCTTACCCTGCTCCTCCCACCTGCTCTGCCAGTGCCCGTCCCTGCTTCCCACCGGGATCTCCGGGCACCATCGCCATCGGATGTGAAGCTGCTCCCCTGCATCCCACGCCCATCCGCGCAGGAAAGGTGCTCGGGGTGAGCGGGGTGGGCTGGCTGGGGCGAGGGGCGATGGAGAAGCTTTCCCAGGGCTCCTCACCGGGTCTTGGGGTGGGTGCAGCCCGGCTCTGCTCTCCTGTGCCCCAGGCAGGGTCTGACCCTCGGCTCCCCAGAATCAGGGGGTCCCTCACAGCCCGCTGGGGGTGCCTGCTGGGAAAAGCCGGGCTGTTGGGGTGTGCGCAGGGCTGTGATCGCAGGGCCGGGGCAAAGTTCATGGTTGGACTCGGTCTTAAAGGTCTTTTCCAACCGAAATGATTCCACGATTCAAAAGCTCTCCCGGTGTCCGGCACCGGGGCGGAGGAGGGGCTTGGGTGGAGAAGGGGACTGAGCTGGGCTGGGATATCCGAGCCATCGTCACCACCTGGGGCTCCCGGGCGAGCTGGGGCCGATCCCACTTCCCGGGTGTGCCGGGATCTGCACATCCGCAGGGTGGGAAGGGCAGCGGGGCACGTGGGAACCCTCGTGGGTGGAGGACGGGAATCTCCACGGGTGTAGGATGGGGGAGCCCGATGGGTGGAGGATTAGGATCCCCACAGATGGAGGTCCCTGATGGGTGGAGGTTGAGGGAACCCTGATGGGTGGAGTATTAGGATCCCCCAGATGGATGGAGGATGGGGGATCCCTGGTGGGTGGAGGATGGGGGATCCCTGATGGGTGGAAGATGGAGATCCCTGATGGATGGAGGATGGGGGAATCCCTGCTGGAGGGGGGGCAAGTGCTATCAGCAGGGACCATGAGATGGGATGATTTGCCATGGTGAGGGGCTTGGGGGTGTAATCTGGCTGGTAGAGAAAGGGGTCCTGGCCCAGGGCAAGTGGCAGGAATCCCTGCTGATGAAACCCTGTTTGCAGGGAGTCTGAGCTGGTCCCGCGCTCTGCCCTCTGCCCCACATGGACACCCAGGTGCAGGATGGGGCTGAGGCCCCGGAGGAGGGGTGTCCAGCGGCCGAGGTGAGCGTGGGCAGGGGCTCGGGGCTGGAGACACCCCAGAGATAACTGTGGCTGCTGGGGGGACCCCGATGGGGGGAGGATGGGGGACCCTGATGGGTAGAGGTAGAAGATTCCTGGTAACTGAAGGATGGTGGTTCCCCAATGGGTGAAGGACAGGGATCCCCACAGGTGGAGGATAAAGGACCCCGATATGTGGAGGACAGGGAAATCCCTGATGGGTGGAGGATGAAGATCCCCCTGGGTGGAGAACGGGAATTTCTATGGGTAGAAGACCGGGGACCCCTATGGGTGGAGGATCAGGATCCCCCACAGATGGAGATCCCTGATGGGTGGTGGATGGGGGAACCCTAATGGGTGGAGGATGGAGATCCCTGAGGGATGGAGGATGGAGATCCCTGATGGGTGGAGGACATAAATCCCTGATGGGTGGAGGATGGAGATCCCTGAGGGATTGAGGATGGGGAATCCCTGATGGGTGGAGGATGGGGAATCCATCCTCCGTGGGATCTCCGTGGGAGGTGGATGGGGACAAGGGTGCAGACACCGAGGGTCACATTCAGGCTGGGTCGGGGTCCGTGTGACACGGAGGAGCCAGCCCCACCCCATAACTTCCATGGGGCTGGAGGGACGGGCTGGGGGGCGAGGGGACATCAAATCCCGCCCCTCTCCTCCCGGCGCAGGCGGAGCAGACGACCCCGTGGCAGCAGCGCCCAGCGGGGCAGTGGTCGGTGGCGGAGGTGGGCACCTGGTTGGCAGAGCGGAGCGGGTGCGGGGAGCTGGCGGAGCGGGTGCGGGAGCACAGCGTGTCCGGCCGCGTTCTGCTGCGGCTGACGGAGGGGACCCTGCGGCGCCTGGGGGTGACACCGCGGAGCCGGCGCCGGGAGCTGCTGCGGGAGCTGCTGCGGCTGCGGCTGCAGCAGGAGCTCCAGGAGCTGCTGAGCATCGTTGGGGGTGAGCGTCCCCCCCACACGCAGAGGGGTGCCCAGGGCAGTGGCGGGGTCTCCATCCCTGGAGGTGTTTGAGAGAACTGGGAATGCGGTGCTTAGGGAGGGGGCTCGGGGGTGGGGTTGGCAGTGGGAGGTTAAGGGTTGGACTTGTTGACCTTCAAGGTCTTTTCCAACCGAAGCGGTGCTGGGAGTTGGTGCTGAGGGGGTGCACGGGCTGCCCCTCGCAGGGAGTGACCATCCCGTCTGTCCCCAGAGTGGAGCTGATGTCCCCGCGCGTGTCCCGGAGCCTGCGGGAGGAGAGGAGGCGCCACGGGAGGACAAAGCAGCAGCTGGAAGTGCGACCCAGAGGCAGGAGCGGTGCCGAAGGGAGCCACGAGGCGCCTCGAGGAAGCCCAGAGCTGGCCGCTGCTGGCCAGCAGAGGTGGCCACCAGGCACAAACTGGGAGCAGCTGCCCCTGGCTGGTGGGGTCCCAGCAGCTCCAGCCAGTTGGGGGGAGCCCTACTGGACCCACAGCCCCCCACGATCCTGCTGCAACCCAGATGCAGCCCAGCCCTGGGAGAGACCCTGAAGGCACAGCAGTGTCCATCTGTCTGTCCATCGTGGGGAGATGAGTTCCAGAATTGCCTCACTGGGAAATGCCTGACCCTGGTGCTGGGGAGGGGCAGCAGAATGATGGAATGGTTTGGGTGGGAAGAGACCTCAAAGCCCATCCAGTGCCACCCCCTGCCATGGGCAGGGACACCTCCCACTGATCAGAGGGCTCCAAGCCCCATCCAGCCTGGCCTTGATCACCTCCAGGCTCTGGAGTTGAAGGTGGATTCCAGGCTGATTCCAGAGCAGCTGTCATGCATTTTGGAAAGCAGAGCCCTGGTGGCACCCCAGAGCACTGAGACACCACGGAAATCATCCCCAGACACTACAGAAATCATCCCCAGACACCACAAAGACAGCCCCAGGTCCTCCAGGTGAGGGGAAGGAAAGGAAAAAGCCAGATTTTCATTGTTTTCCTGCTTTATTGTGGCTCCCAGCAGGGCCACTCCTTTGCCAGCAGCACTTTGCAAGTTTCCCTGCTGTTTGGACACCGTGCAGCAAAATTCCTCCTCACCAGCCACATCAGCCAACTCCATCCAAACTCATTTTCAAGAATGGCTGTTCCTCCCACTGATCAGGGGGCTCCAAGCCCCATCCAACCTGGCCTTCAACACCTCCAGGGATGGGGCAGCCACCACTGCTCTTGGAAACCAGGGCCAGGGCTTCCCCACCCTCACACCAAAACATTTCTCCCCAAGATCTCATCTCAATCTCCCCTCTTGCAGCTCCAAAGCCTTCCCCTCATCCCATCCCTGCACTCCCTGATCCAGAGCCCCTCCCCAGCTTTCCTGGAGCCCCTTTCAGTCCTGGGAGGCTGCTCTAAGGGCTCCCCACAGCCTTCTCCTCTCCAGGATGAACAACCCCAACTCTCCCACCCTCTCCTCACACCAGAGGTTCTCCAGCCCTTGGATCATCTCCGTGGCCTCCTCTGGACTCGCTCCAACAGCTCCAGGTCCTTCCTGGAGCTCAGGACCCCAGAGCTGGACCCAGGGCTCCAGGTTGGATCTCCCCAGCACAGAGCAGAGGGGCAGAATCCCCTCCTTTAACTCAATTCTCTCCTCCCCAACACTTCCCTTTGTGGCCCCAGGTGTCCATCTCCTGCTGACCACACCAAGGCCATTGTACCCACCATTCTCACGCTGGGACTGACCCAGACAGAGCTCCAGAAGCTGCTCTTCTCCTCACAGCCTGTCCCAAAAGCCCTGCTCTGCAGCACTCACGGCCCCGCTGCCAGGAGGAATGAATCTACCCCCAAGAGCAGCTGCAGATCAAAGTGCCCCGACTGGGTCTCACCTTTGACTTTCTGCCCATGTAGTTTTGTGCAAACCAGTCTGAATCCATGGCTTTCAGGTTGGCCAGGATCTGCCCCTGAAAGGGAGGGGAGGGATCACACAGTTATTAAGGTTGGCAAAGCCCTCCCAGCTCACCCAGTCCAACATCAGCCCAACCCCACTGTGCTGACCAAACCCTGCCCCAGGTGCCACAGCCACAGGGGTTTGGAACCCCTGCAGGGATGGGGACTCCACCACCTCCCTGGGAGCCTCTGCCAGGGCTTCACCACTCCTTCAGCAAAGAAATAGTTCCCAATATCCAATCTGACCCTGCCCTGGGGCAACTTGAGGCCATTTCCTCTCATCCCATCCCTTGGGAGCAGAGCCCAACCCCCCCTGGCTCCACCCTCCTCTCCAGGAGCTGCAGAGAGCCAGGAGGTCTCCCCTCAGCCTCCTCTTCTCCAGCCCAAACCCCCCCAGGGCCCTCAGCCGCTCCCACAGCCCCTGTTCTCCAGACCCTTCCCTGGATGCTCTCCAAGCCCCTCCAGGGCTTTCTTGGAGTGAGGAGCTCCAAACCCATCCTGAGGATGCCAAGAGGCTTTGGCCGTGCTTCCAGCAGGAACCAGCCAGCTGGATGCTCCCAGTGCTCTCACAGCCCCTGTAACTGGTGCCAGTGGGCCTGGGGCATCTCCCATGGGGCAGCCAAAGGGGTGCAGCCCCTGGACCAGCACCTGCAGTGCTTTGGCACCTCCCACGGGGCGACTGTGGGGTCACAGCAAAGCACCCATTGCTGCTGGAGCCTGACCCACACCTGGCCAAGCGCGGAGTGAGAGGCAGCTCTACCAGGGGCACCCAGCTGGAGCTGCCCTCCTGCAGAGTCAGAGGGACCTCTCTACTGCAGAGACCTCGTCCCGTGGGAGCTGAGCCAAGTGAGGGGCCACGGTGCAAACCTGGCTCAAAACACATGGACTGGGCAGGTCAGGATGAGGATGAATAAACCCTGCAAAACTTCTGGAGTGGTGGGTGCAAAGGGAGGCTCTGGGAGAGGGCACTGGGGATGTAGGGATGGGGAAGGGAGGATTTGGGGTGGATATAGTGGATGGATTCTGATGGACAAGGAATGTGTGGAATGGTTGCATCCAGAGGGTAGGGGTTAACAGCTCGATGTCCCAATGGAGATCAGTGATGACTGGTGTCCCCTCAGGGTCAATACTGGGACCAGTGCTGTTTAATACCTTCATTAATGACATGGGCAGTGGAATCGAGTGCAGCCTCAGCAAGTTTGCAGAGAACATGAGGCTGAGTGGTGCTTCTGACAGGCCAGAAGGACAGGAGGGGATCCAGAGGGACCAGGACAGGCTGGAGAGGTGGGACTGTGGGAACCTCATGGAGATCAGCAAGGGCAAGGTCCTGCTGCTGGGTTGGGGCAATCCTTGATATCAGCACAGGCTGGGGATGAAGGGATGGACTGGAGCAGCCCTGGGGAGAAGGTCTGGGGGTGCTGGGGGAGGAGAAGCTCCCCAGGAGCCGGCAATGGGCGCTCCCAGCCCAGAAACCAAGGGTGTCCTGGGCTGCACCCAAAGAGTGGGAGCAGAGGGGAGGGAGGGGATTCTGCCCCTCTGCTGCGCTCTGGGGAGACCCCACCTGGAGCCCTGGGGCCACCTCTGGAGTCCTGAGCACAGGAAGGACCTGGAGCTGTTGGAGCGAGTCCAGAGGAGGCCACGGAGATGATCCAAGGGCTGGAGAACCTCTGGTGTGAGGAGAGGGTGGGAGAGTTGGGGTTGTTCATCCTGGAGAGGAGAAGGCTGTGGGGAGCCCTTAGAGCAGCCTCCCAGGACTGAAAGGGGCTCCAGGAAACCTGGGGAGGGGCTCTGGATCAGGGACTGCAGGGATGGGATGAGGGGAAGGGTTTGGAGCTGGAAGAGGGGAAATTGAGATGAGGTCTGAGGGTGAAATATTTTAATAAGCTCTTCCCCAAGCCTGGAGCTGCAGGGGTTGCTTTGACCCAACAGCAGGACTCTGCACTTGGTCTTTTTCAACCCCATCCCATTGGCCTCATCCCATGGATCCAGCCTGGCCAGGTCCCTCTGCAGACCCTCCCTTCCTTCAAGGAGATCGACACTTCCACCCGGTTTGATGTCATCTGCAAGAACCTCTGTTTGAAGTGTTTGCTTATTTAAAATGCAAGGTCAGACAGAGCTGGCTCCAAAGCTCCAATGAACAGAGATTTGGGCTGTTGTGAAGTTCATAATAATATATATGAAACAAAAAAATATAAAATATAATGAAAGACAATATATCGTATATTTTAATAACATAATATTTAATAATATATAATAATATATAATAATATACAAATGTAATCTAATCTAACATAACGTAATATAATCTAACAGAATCTAACATAACGTAATGTAACGTTATGTAATGTAATAATATAATATAATACAATATAATACAATACAATATAATACAATATAATATACTATAATATAATATAATACAATACAATATATTAAATTATACTATACTATAGTATAATATAATGTAATGTAATGTAATGTAATGTAATAAATATAATATAATATAATACATTATACTATACTATACTATACTATAATATAATGTAATATAATATAACACAATATAATATATTATACTATACTATAGTATAATATAATGTAATATAATATAATATAACATAACCTAATATAATATAATGTAATACAATACACTACACTATACTACAATACAATATATTATACTATACTTAATATAACATAACATAACATGACATGACATAACATAATATAATATAATATAATATAATATAATATAATATAATATAATATAATATAATATAATATAATATAATATAATATAATATAATATAATATAATATAATATAATATAATATAATATAATATAATATAATATAATATAATATAATATAATATAATATAATATAATATAATATAATATAATATAATATAACATAATATAATATAACATAACATAATATAACATAATATAATATAATAAATATAATATAATATAATATAATATAATATAATATAATATAATATAATATAATATAATATAATATAATATAATATAATATAATACAATATAATATAATATAATATAATATAATATAATATAATATAATATAATATAATAAAATATAATATAATATAATATAATATAATAAAATATATTCACAATACACAATATAGACTAATATAGTATAATATCTATAAAACAATTGGGAAATCTCTTCTGTCCCATCTCTTGTCGCTTTACGTTATTTTTGGAATCATCCCCCAGGTGTCCAGCGCTGAAATAAGGGATAATTGGCCTCTAAACCTCCACGAGAGCCTTACGGGAGCCCCTCTGTGGCGGTCTGGGTGTCACCACCAGTGCCCCCCCCCCGCCCCCCCCCCCCCAGCCCCTCAGCCCTCCCGCCCGCCAGGGGGCGCTCGGCCGCGCTCC